>JASDQU010241727.1:115759-142041 GCA_032191745.1 Picea mariana | reverse complement strand
TCGTGTTCCAGCAGTCGTGTTCCAGCATTTGTGTTTCAGCATCTACGTTTTAGCATCTGAGATTCAGCATTTGTGTTTCAGCATTTGCGTTCTAGATTCTATGTTCCAGCATCTCTTGTGCGTGTTCCATCAGCCAACCGATTGCCATCAATGACAACCTTGACCATCTGTGTCTTCTCTGCTATAGCCATATCTCCAACAATCTCCCCCTCAATGACAACCTTGACCATCTGTGTCATCTCTGCTATAGCCATATCTCCAACACCATAACCCTCAGCCCAACAATGAACGTTGTAAAGACTCATATGATGGGATGGATGTTTAATTGAAATGCATCCGAAGAAGGTTTGGGAAGCCCAAGTCCATCCTTAGAAATGATGACATTCTACAAATCGTATGCCACCTCTACATTCAGTACGAGCTAGGACCAAATCATTAAAATGAGAATAAGTGCACACATCGTGGGTTTGATTACAAAGTTTGGGTAAGTCAAAAATTGAAAAATCAAAAGTTTTGTAAAAGAAACGTATCCAAAAATCAAACCAAAAGTATAGAAAAATCAAATCATGGGGGTTCTTTGTTCATGAAACCAATAACCTCTTAAGCATGCTCAGAATTGAAAGGATCAAAACAAAGAGAGTAAAATCTTCATGGCAAGGAATCAAAATTCCATAATAAACTATGTGAACAATTTTCCTTTAATGAAATTTTAAAACATAATGGTAATCACAGTCGCAATATTTCATGCTTTCAGTCATGAAAACAAATCCTGAAATAGACAATAGGGAGAAGTGACAATTTACGATTGTCGTTTCGGAAACAGCTCATGAAGAGTGATAAAAATTCATGACCCTAGTTAGGCAGCTATACATATCATTTAATTGACATAAAAAGGTAAGAAAATTGTTGGGCTACCAACATGTGGTTGCTAATGTCAATCCATTTCAATACATCCTTACCCGACATATCATAGGAGGGAAATATAATAAATGGATTGTCATTTTGTAGGAGTTTGATCATGATTTCTCTTCCGCTAAATCCAAGAAGTCCTTAATATTTGTAGAGTTGATATCTGATTTCCCACGATTAGATGAGGACGTTATCCATGTTGATTCATTTGCGGATGAACACATATTTATTGTCTCATCATCTAACCCTCGATATGGAGACATCGTGCTCTATCTTTAGACTTTGAATTTACCTCAACATCTCTCACAAGATGATCAATGGTGTATCATATACCAAGCCAAGAAATATACTATTGTCGGTGACACTTTGTATCACCGAGGAATAGATGATATCTTGCATCATTTCTTAACTCATGGAGAGGTCGATTTTATCCTAAACAATTGCCACAGTGGGGCTTGTGGTGGTCATTTATCCAGGCTTGCGACAACCCAAAGAAGTTTGCGATCTATTTATTTCTGGCCTACTATCTTTAAGGATTGTATTGAAGCAATTAAGAAGTGTCACCCCTATCACTTGGAAAATTCCCTTGCATCCAGCACCTCTTCACTCAGTTATTATCGACGGTCCCTTCACTGAGTGGGGGGTGGACTTAATTTATTGCAACCCAACTTCAGCTAGGGGAATGAACACATTATCATGGTCGTTGACTACTTTACTAAGTGGGACGAGGCCATGCCTACAATTAAATCTGATGGGAAGATTGCAACCTTCTTCATATTCAATCATATTATCACCTAGTTCGGTATCCCGAGTGATATTGTCACTGACCATGGCAATCACTTTTAGAATGATATGATGAAAGAACTAGCATCTAAACTGGGGTTTAATCATGGTCACTCCTCTCCTTATTATCCCCAGGAAAATGGACAAGTAGAGAACAAGTCTCTCAATACCATTTTGAAAAAAAATGTAAGTCAGAGTAAGTCCGACCGAGACATCATGCTATATTTTTCACTTTGGGCATACCAAACCTCAGTCAAGACTGCCACTAGATTTAACCCTTTCCATTTAGTACATGATGTGGATTCAATATTACCCATTGAATGTGAAATCTCTTCCCTTAATTTGGTAGTCGCGCTCCTACCTAACACTTCCGATCTTGAACGATGCCTTGTACACCTAGAGAGTCTTGATGAGCAGCATCAAGATGCCTCGATGTGTCAAGGTTCAATATGATAAGTCCGACTGTCCTTGGTTGTACACTAAGAGTGACTTGGTCGTCTTGTATGATAAATCCAAAGAACCGCTGGGGGCAGGCAAGTTTAAACCCATGTCGCACGGGCCTTACATCGTGCAATGTGTGCTAGAAAAAGGATCCTATGAGTTGTAAGATTACAAAGGGAATAAGTTGGTTGAGCCCAGAAATGGGCTATACTTGAAATGATACTATGATTAAGCCCCAAGATTAGGCGGATCTCTTTATATACTAATGTAATTTAGTGTATATATATTTTTCTTTTTCGTCTTCGAGTTTCTTATCGAGTTTTCACTTGGTTGATAGATGTCAACGGAGTCGTCAGTCTACTTAGGATTCGCAGACGAGGCCAGTCGTCACATACGGAACTTGGTTTCTGACGCTTGGGTGATTTATTCACCCGAGGGTCTATTTGTGTCTTCAGGAGGCATATGCCTAGGGCCATCCATGAACAATGTGGCCAAATATAGCATTGTTATAGAACTTTTACATGATTCTATTTTACATGGCATCCGTACATTAGAATTTCACCTGGATTCCCAGTTAGTAGTGCGTCAATTGAATTACTATTACCGAACGACCATTACCGCATGCGTGATCCTTCTTTACTCCAGCAATTCCTACAGGTACATCTTTTAGAATGACATTTTGATTTTATTACATATTATCATATTCCTAGAAGTTCTAATTATGTATCTGATGATTATGCTAACTATGTTTTAGATTGGAATTTGTCACATATTTAAAATCAAACAAAACATCTAATCAATGTAAACATTGAAAAATATAAGTAATGTAGAAGATCCCTTTTATATATTTCAAAAAATATGGTGTTTATAGTACAAAATGGGGCTAACACCCTCATATACATATACAGCCTATATCATAATATGCCACGACGTCTATGCCTGTGGCATTGGATGTGTGTCATGGTAGAAAACCATGACATTTTCAAGACCTTGAAAGAGTCATACCCATGCCCTGGGTACACCTACCACCTGTCGTTGCATGGCTTCAGGCAGATCCTCTACCTGAACCATGGGTATCATGTGTGTCAGACGCGACAAGTTTCCTTGCACATTTTGTAACACCCTCTCGACCTCTCCTCCCACCGCTTCATCTCCCCAGTTCCTTCTTTGATGTCGAGGGAAACCCTCTGGTTGTCGTGGAACTACATCTGCGAAACACAAATTTCTAATCAATACTTAACCACCATCCAAAATATTTTTGTCCTAATTATACAAAAATACAAAAAAATGAAATATGTAAAAACATTTTGGCATACCTATGTCACCATAAGCAACTCCTAGTGGAAGTGGCATGTCTGGATCTCCACTGAAGTTGATCCCCTTATAGGGATACTCATCCAGAGCGATGACATGTCTCCACCACTAGTAGAAAAAGTCCTTGTTGTAGGGTGTAAGTACCCTACCTCCTCCCTTCCACCTCATCACCTTTGTCCACCATGCCATGGCTGGATCGCGAGGTCCTCTCGGGAGAATCTTAACTCCAGGTCCCAAGCCTGGAACCCGCTTGAAGAAGAGGCTGCACAAGATGGAGGCAAACACATAATTCCTTTTACCCCACTATTTACACTTCGATAATTGGCTCTTCAAATTAGCCAGTAGCGAGGTGCACCAATCGTACATCATGGGTCTCACAAACTACACTTCATAAAACATGAGGAACCTCGATGCCTAGTGGAACGAAGTCAAATCTGTGATCCTGGTTAAAACTAGGACAATGATCTTCAAACTGAGATTTTTTATTACCGAGATTGGGACTTGACTCCCTACCTTAGGGGTCCCAGCTACACAATGGGCATCAATATATTCTTCTATCTTCATCCCTCTTCCTGCCCCCTCATTATTTGAGGTTCATAAACTCCCCCTGACACAATAAACCGATCAGAAAATAGATGTCCTCCACTTCAATTCTAAATGGTTTCCCATCGAGATTGAAGCTCTCGCTATCAGGGTCCCAGTAACCCACCAACATCTCCAACAATCTGACCCAGGCTCTCATCCCTTTGAATACCCAAAACTTATGCAAACCACATCACTTTAAGTCCATTTGCCCCCCCACATCTCAATCTACAGCAACATCAACTTCTTCGTGTTCTCTTTCTCGCCATTCAAGCACCATACTATTAAAAACAAACACAAATTTGAGTTAGAACCCTCTCTTTTGGTCATTTGTGTGCCTGTACGCGACTTACTATGGACACAGTTGCGTATAGGGCTCAATATATGCATCCTATTGCACATATTCAAGATCCAAGCACCCGTTAGAGATAAAAGGAATCAAATGCACATATTCAAAGGTTTCAAGGATCAGAGTGACACATACCATGATAACCAGACTCATTACCTCATGGACAAAGATCCATTTCTGCTATAGGACCAAGTTGAGGTGATGGAAGATGTTGCTGCTGACAAAGTGGAGGTGCTAAAGAATGAAAATATGGGCCCTCTAGAGCCATTCTCAAGTCTATCTGGCTCTCCATACTCCATGTCTAGGACCTATGGGCCTTGAGACATAATCACCTTAGTTATCCCTAAACTGGGGGATAACATATGGCTCCAACTCGGGGACATATGCTCACCATAAAGTGCATGAGAACCTCAACATCTCTGGCATAACCTGTGACTTGCTTGATATCAACATAAAGATGTTAGCAGTCATTTAAGGTGGTGATATCAACCCCAGCTCATACATTTCAAAATGAAAGTTAGCATATATACAAGTGTGAAATAAAAACTATTCTAGCATGAAATGCAAATGGTATGTACAATGAATGCAAATGCCTACTTACCTGTACTTACTTGTTGGATGAATAGTAGGTGTAGTCAAATGGCCAGTGAAACCATCCTAGAAAAGTCTCACAATACCAACGTCTATGCTTCATCATAAACCAAAACAATGATAAGTTAAGCAAAAAAATAACATGGGTTAGAGAGTGTATGATATCATCAAAAACCATAGAGTCCAACTCATGGAGGCAGGTGGGAGGGACAAAATCATGCCAAGTCATTCTCTGAGGAAAGTGCTCAATCCACTTCAGGAAGGGATCGTGAAAAGTCAAAGGTTCAGAAAACGGACTGAAAAGGTCTGAAAGATGGCTACCTAGGACGTCCTCATAATCTGAAATCTGGGAAAGGATTGAAAAGGATCTACAAGATGACCAACAAATTCTCAAGGTAAGGTTAAAAGGTTTAGATGACAGACCTACAAACCTTTTCTTGGAGTATTCAAACTACCCTTGAAATCTAGGGTTTTCCTTATAGGAAACTCAATACAAAAGACATACTTCCCAACTACACCTTTAATGACACAACAAGGTAAAGTAATCGAAGGTGGCTAGAGAAAGCTGTCACAAGAATCCTTCTTTAGGAAACAATGTTCTTAATTCGACCAAGACCTGAGCACAATGGTGGTTGATAATCCTCTTCATGGAATGAATCCAATTTCTCAGAGGAGTACTCATCAAAATCATCAAGGTATGACCGAAAATCATCAGAAAAATACGAAACTAGGTCAACCTTGGGTGTTTGGAAAGTATCGGTAATTGTATCGTCTCCTTGTTGCCACTTGTCAAAATCAAGAGTAACCTGTTATGATAACTGTAATGAAAACACTTGGAAATGATTGTCAATTTCATAAATGAGGTCCATACCATAATCAACCACATCCCACTTATGTCTTCCAATATGTATGAACTCATCAATATTAACTATGTCACTATATGTATCATAACATGAAGGATTCAAAACATTCAAGGGCTCATCCATATCCTCCTCATTTCCAAAATCATAAAGTAGAGAATTATCAAAATCATGGAGATGAGGGTAACTTAATATGTTTGTTTCTTCTTGTGTAGGAGCTTTGAGGATTTGGGTGTCTTCAACATGCATCATTATTTTATCCTCAGTTTCCCCTTCATCTTCAACTATACAACAAGGAAGGTCTTCTTTTTTTTAGGATTCCATTTCTTCTTCCTTCTCTAAATCATAAAACAAGGCATTGTCATGATCCTGAAAAGGAAAGTGAGTAACCTCATTCTCTTCTTCTTGTGTAGGGGAAAAAGGCTCGTGGATAGATTTATCAAAGAGAGGAGAGTATGTCAACACTTCATCATCTTGTTCAGGTTCTAGCTCCTCAACTGTGTCTTTAGTGATTCTTTTCTCTTCCTTGTGGGCTTGAAAAACCTCATCAAGATCTTTTCCCTTAGCATTTTGTTGGTCAAAATTTTGTTCCCCTTCTTCTTGAAAATCAATAGTAAAGGTTTCAAGGGAAACTAAACTTTCCACACTAAAAGTACATGAGGTAAAGAAGTGTCTTATCTAAAACAAGGAGTTATTTTGCTTGATTCTTTTAGCTATGTTGTGAGCTTCATCGAGCGTTCTTGGGCCCTTTTTACTGAGGGGAAAACCTAGATGCACTAAAATTACATTGGTATAGAGATGGATAATGTACTTGTCTTCAAGATGATGGCTTTCAAGAATTTGATATAGTATGTCCTAAAACATAACCTGGAAGTGTGACAGTTTCATCCTCAATTTGCGTTATATGCTCGGTTATTTTTAGTAGTAATGAGATGTATTCCAACTAAATACCCCATTTTTTGAAAAAGGTTTCTTCCAATTGTTCCATAGTAATGATGCTAGCATCGGGGAGGTTGTCATACCATTTCCTAGCACTTCCAGTGAATCTAGGGAGCCATTTTTCGTACTTTGGGGGCATTCGTCGAGGGTATCCCAGGATTTTACTCATGTATAAAGGTTTGAAGTTCCCTAGGTCCCATTGAGAAGTCATAGTTGGATTTGTCATCAGTGGAGTCGCAATATAATTTTATTGAAATTATCAAAGAAATAAGGGAATCATCCCTAGTGGAGTTGTCAGGTAAGCTTGTAAGATAAATATTCTTGAGGAAAGGCTTACCGAAAAGTGTCGTCTTTGGGGAGAATTGTCTCAGTGTTCCCTGGCAACAACACTAAAATGTTATCACACAGTTTGTACTTATATGTAAAGGAAAGGTAAATGAAGACAAACTGATGTAATGGGAGACTATCCTATCATTGTCACCTTAATAGGATGTCCCTTTCTATATAGGGTGGTAAGCCCAGGGGAGATGTCCCTAGTGACCTTGGGTTTTGACAGGGAAAAGGTTTAAGGATAAGTAAAAGTTTCCCTCTCACAAGTCACCATTGATCATAAAGTACGGATAAACAACCAATAAAAATAATAATAACCAGAAATGTAGTTGCCCAGAACGAATCAACAAGAAACTATATTTTGCAAGATCACTTGTTGGTTAATACTTCATATAATTGGAGAATTTCTCAATATAATAAATTGACTAATATATTGATGAAGTAAGAAAATATGTATAAATGGAAATAATCATGATACAATACTTTAACAATAAATGCTTCAAAGTGAGCAAGAATAGCTAATTATCAATATCATAACACCACCATTCATCAAAAGCAAGTATGCATTGATCCTTTCAATTTCTTTTAGAAGCTTTAAGTGTTGCAAAGTATGACTATAACTTGAAATAATAATAGCAATAGTAGGGTTAGCAAGTTAATCTAACCAGGGTTTGAAAGGTGTTAGTAATTTATCAAAGGTTTGTATGTTTGTAGATTGTGATCAAAACACTCAAGCAAGAGGTCTTAGACTAGTGCATTCATAGGGAAAATGGAGTGAACAAGTAGAAGCAAGAATTGAAGGAACACGATGATAATAGTATGGCCAAAGAAAAGAGGAATTTGATGGTGAAGTGTTGCTAAACCAAGGCTTCAACCATCAAACCTTAGGTCTTGGCATGTTTTCCTCCTTCTTTAGCTCAATGACAAAGTAAAATTGGCTAGGATGAAGAACAAAAGATATGGTGTTGCAATGGCAAGGCCCTAGCAATGTCTCCAATAGAAAAAGGGCTCCTTGGCATAATCTAGTAGGGAATCAAAATAAGGACACCAGCATGTGCTTATTTCCTAGGGTTTATTCTAGCAATTTCATTAACAAAATGCAAGTAAAACACTATAACCATTCAAGTAAAGGAAGGATTACAGAAATTCACTTACACTTACCAATTATTCATCAAGACAAACCCTAGTTATAAAACTTCCACTAAGAAAAATGCCAAAAATCACCAAAAAGAGCCCCCTTCAACAAGTGTGCACTAGCAAATTTTAGCCAAAAACCCTAGAAGGGTGCAAATTTCAGACCTCACACAAGTGTGGGTGAAAGATGATGAGAAAAAGAGAGTTTTAGATCTCTATTTATACAGTAGCAATGATCTTAATTTTATTTTTAATTCACAAAAGGCTGACATGCCCAAAAATACATAATAATATTGTTTTTACATTAAATGTCAAAATCAAACCCTAAATAAAGAAAAGATGAAGACGTCATTCCCTTTTAGGGTGACATTAGCCCCTTTTAAGGCAATGCTGGCCTCTTGGGGAAAAACGTTTGGCCTTCTTGGGCCTCAGGAACATGCCACACGTGCCACTTTGGCACATTACTACCTCCCAAAACCTCCATAGCGTTGGATGACATCATAAGTGTCATGGGTGACATAATGGGACTTCCAAGGCCAACATCCTGGTGGAAATGGCACAACCCCCATGGGTAAGTCTCTGCCAATATTCCTCTCGTGGAACATCCTCCTCTTCTCCGGTGCAAACCCTCTAATCTGTCCCTACCCCATGCTGGGGTCACAACATACATCTGATGGGATTTTAGCCCGATGGAGGTCCGAACTAATTATCTCCCCATGTGTACATGTCCATAAGGTACCTCTCCATCAGGGTATGGTCCTACACATCAACAGATACACCCGCCATGGGTTGATAAGTCACATAGGTCATAGCAATGTCAATCGCATCTAATTATCAATTTTATTAAACATGTGCATAAAACCCCCTTTACTCGAACAAGTGATCAAATACATTATACTAATCTACAAGCCAAGTTTGGAGGAAGTGACAAGGCGTCCTATTGGTCTAATGCTCACTGGATGTCGGGTGTTTCTAGGAGAGATCAAATATAAGCCATGTGAGTGGGTGAAGTGGATAAGGGATGTTTGGGCAAGGCATGTAGTGATAGCATGGAAATGCATGGCTTACTTGTGGGTTCCTCTATAGAGGGTGAGTTGCACCTGTCATGGATGCAAATGTTTCCAAGCCCATTCATTCCTTTCATCTTTTTCTTATTGATTTTTCTTCAAGAAGATGGCTAGGGAACATTACCCTAGCATGGTGACTAGTTGTGGCAATGTTACCCATAAACATTTCACGGAAATGAGAAGGTTGGATCATGATGAGACCCCATTTCTCTTGTCTATGCCACCAAGAGCCACTACCCTGGCATGGTGACTAGTTGCTAGTAGTGTCATACCTCTAGATGCCCATGGACCTAATAGGCTGGCTCATGATGAGACCCCCTATCCTCTAACTAGGTCTTGTTTTATTATTTTTTGTTTTTTTCTAAGAATCTTTTTACTGCTTTCTTGGGGATCCCTGGGCAAAGATCTCGAGGTTGCATTCTTGGCTTTTATCTTTTTCCAGCTACTTTTACCCTCTGGGCCTTTATCCCTTTCTTCCCACAAGGTAAGGTACAACCCTTAAATATTTGGCTAACCCAATTCCCAGACCAGTGTAATGGGATGGATGAGTGGGAGAAAGATGGAAAGTGGTAAGTATGCTAGGAGTGGATGATGGATTCTCATGAATCCCCCTACTGGAAACTCAAAACCTATGGGCACAAGCTTACTAGGGCATCCTCTCATTCCCCCCAGATATGGTAAAGTGGATAGGAATAAGAACCAAGCACCCGTTAAAGACAAAAATAATCAAATGCACATATTCAAAGGTTTTGAGGATCAGAGTCACGGGACTAGGCCAAGGTGATGGATGTTGTTGTTGCTAACAAAGTGGAGGCGTTGAAGAATGAAAAGATGGGCCCTCTAGGGCCATGCTCAAGTCAATCTGGCTCTCGGTACTCCATGTGTAGGACTTGTGGGCCTCAAGACATAATCTCCTTAGTTATCCCTAAACTAGGGGATAATAGGGTCAACAACCCTAATCTTATCCCCTTAACAAAGTAATATTAAACAATTCATTTAAAATTTCATTTTTGCACAAATAAAACCCTAATTTACATGGACGTCAACCCTTTAGGGGATGTTTTGGCACTACGAGAAGGTTGTTGGTGATGCAAGAGGGTAGTAAGGCTTCCCAAAGCCACGTATCAAGCATCCAAATGTATTCCTTCATGGTCAAAGCCTCAAAAACCTCAAAAAGTACAAGTGTCAATGCATATCATCTCACCATCATGCCCTAGCCCCCCAAGCATGACGTCAAACTCAAAAAGAGGATGTTTTCTGCTCTTGGGAAAATATTTTGGCAAGTGAGGGATGGGATATGTTTTCCAAGTCATCATCAAGGCCTTCTAAGTCTAATCTTTCTCATCCAACATGCGGGCCCTTGGCATCCCACCCGTGGGATTGCATCCCCATGGAAGCCCAAGCTAGGCTTGTTCTCCCAAAACTATCCACTAACTAGGTCTTGCAAAGACAAACTAGCATGCCTTCCAAGGATCTCAAGTCATAACATCATGATAAGTGAATTTAGTCAATAAATAATCCATCTAAGCATGTGCATCAAACATCACTATATCAAACAATTAACTGCTCAAAGACACTATGTGACTTGTCAAGCTTGAATATGGGAGGGTTGACGAGGGGTCCTATTGGGTAGATCTTTCCCTAGTTCAAGGAGAGTTTCCAAGAGATCCATCTCTAAGCCATGTAAAGTGGATGAAGAGTTTGGGGTAAAGACTCAATGGGAATAGGTCTCATGACATACAAGGGGTCGTAATGTCTCATTCATTGGTGCCTTTGTAGAGGGTGTGTGGTAACTTCATCCGCAATGTGCTTTTTCCAAGCCCATCAATTTCCTTTTATCTTTATTTCTTTGTTTTTCTTTCAATATAGCATAAGGAGAGGTTGGAGGTCACTGCCCTAGAATGGAGACCAAATGATGGCAATGTCACCCACAAACACTTAGTGGAAATGAGAAGGTTGGCTTGTGATGAGATCCCCTTTCTCTTAGCCCTGAAACTGAGAGCCATTTCCCTGGTTTGGTGACCATATGATGACAATGTCATACCACTAGATACACATGGATGTGATAGGTCGGCTCGTGATGAGACCTCCTATCCTTCAACTAACCTTTTAAGCATTCTTTATTATATTGTGGGTCCCTTTTACTCAAAGATAATCATTTCAATGCTTTCTTGGGTGATCCCTGGGTGAAGCATCTAAAGGTTTATACAAGGATTTTATCATTTACCCAACATAAACCTCTATGGGCCTTCATCCCCTTCTTCCCATAGAATGAAGGACAACCCCTTCTTGGGTCAATACACCCTAAAATCCCAAGAGATAAGGAAATGGAGGGGAATAACGATGGAAAGTGGTAAGTATGGTAGGGAACGGTACGATGGCTCTTTAAGGGAGTTTCTATAGAAAACCCATCCCTAAGGAAAACCACTTACTAGAACACAATGTCAACCACCAAGGTGAAGTAGGTCAAAAGGAATAATGTCCAAGCATATATCATGAAATCTAGAACAATCTAAGATACGACATACTCAACTGTCCTAAATATTGAAATGATGCTCACCATAATACTCACTTGTACCTCATGGAGCAAGGCCCACTGCCTTCTAGAAGCCATCTGGTGTGGTGGATGCCATCTGCAATTATGTGACCATCTATGGTGGTGAGTGGGTTTTCCATCCATGCAAAGGGTATTGTTGGTCATGTAGTCTCTCGACACTCCATATCTGCAACTTGAGGGCCTCGAGACATAATATCCTTAGTTATCCACAAAATGGGGATAACAGGAACATTTGAGAATCCTAGAATCACCAAATCCTCAACACTTTATTAATGCAATCCTCCTTACCCCTATGTTTGATTGCTATAGAAAACAGAGAAACATTGAAAATTGAGTGTTGGTAGGTTGACTTATCCATTGCTTCTGAGATTAAAACAAACCTAGGCATATCATTGGGTTGAAATTCATCCTGGTGCTAATTGGTATATGTACTTTTCATGGTTCTTTGGATAGGGACATTGGCATTATAGCTGGAACATTAAATTCCTTCCTTCTTTCCAAACCATTTTGAAATATTTCAATTACAAGTGAAAATCTCATCATCTCCTTTATAAACATCACAATCATAGTCAACATCATTGACAACTTCTAAAACCATCTCTACATAACATTTCTCCAGTGCATCCTCCTGACTTTTAGCCTTCCCAATGTTGGTACATACATCGACGACTGCAACAACATCCAGTTTGGAGACATTTTGATCAACATCCCATTGCCATCCTTATACACACTTGCAAACGTGAGCTAATTCTTACTCACTTAATGTGCCCTCGGAGGCACAATGCCTAGGTTCAAAGTCCATGCTGTCACTTTGACTTGAACCTCTTCCGTCTAGGCTAACTCCTTGGGAAGCCAAGTGGGGTAGACCCTAGTTACTAGATGAGATTTAGAGTTTAATTTTCTAGGAGTTGGTTTTAATTCATTAAACAATCAGGGGGAATTTAGCCTATGATGTTAAATAGAAAATGCAGGGTGCAACAATTAAGTATGAACAGTCAGACCTTTCCTAGGACAACTAAGACTAGTGCCTAAGATTGGGCAAGGGGTCAACTAAGTTAAGGGGAGATTCGTTACAAGATAGTTACAAGTTTACAAATGTTACAAAAAGATAGATACAACTAGACACAAATATACAGAAAGAATATCTAATGTTACAATAGATAGATAGATACAATGATTACAATAAATAATATCTAAGATTACAACAAGGCTAAACTAGATACACTAAATACAAGATATACAAAAAATGAATAACCAGTTGCTTTCATGTGCAGTAAATAAAGATAATCAAGATGAAATAACCATCAACACATCAAGCCAAGCATGCTGATGATATATCTTACTCTATTGGATTTCTTATCAATGGCATAAAAACAAAAATCACTCAAGACCCAATCAAAAGAGTGCCTCCAGGTGGATGCACAACTTCTTAAAGGATCACACCACAAACACAAGAACAATGATTAAGATGAAAATATTGAAAAGTAAAGTGCTCCAAGTGCTTACAAGTGTGAAATTAAATTGCCAATGATGTAGACCAAGGATTAAATTAGGTGGTTACGTTATATTTATTTTAATCATGTCTAAGTGTCAACCCAATAATTTCCTCCCCCAATTACCAAGTGACTCTTGGGTGCTCAAGAAGTTAGGCAACAAGGCCCACCCTATCTCCACAGGTCATTCCTAAGATCAGAGTGCTCCCGAAAAGGACGCCACATGCCACAAGACCATCCCCAGCTAAGCTCCTTCTGTTTCCTTCCTCCGACCCTGTTTTAAATGGCAAAGATGGTTGGTAATGGTGTCGTATTAAGTCTAATAAATTAATTATTAAACCCATGAGCTAAGTGTTGAAGTGTGTTTGAGTGCTTGTAGCTTTCTCAAAGTGTCGAAACTGAAAATGAACATTGTGAAGGTTGAAGCCATTAAACAATGAGATTGAATGTTAAGTTCTTAAATTATGAGGTTACTGCATGTGAACTGTGAAGAACTAAAAATGCTTGCAAAATTGAAAATTTATTTAAGCCATCATAATATCAGTGTTTGCATGCATGTATAGAAGATAGATATTTGTGCCTCTATTTTCTCTCCTTCCCTATGTAGACTATTTTTTCTATGTCAGGTACCCAGTTTCAACTGCACCTAGTACCTAGACCCTTTTCCTTATGCTTTTACTGAGAGTTGCGAGGAAGCTAGTTGTCATAGTACAACTTCAGTCACCTCCCATTCATTAATCCTTCCTTCCATTCTCCATCCAAAGTCTTCAACTGTGCAACTCCTCCTTCTGTAACATAGGCGATATCATATGGCCCAAGCCATTGCATTCTGAACATCCCAGGGTGTTTGATGAAGTAGTACTAGATCATATACCAGTACTAGATCACCTTGTTTAAATGCCTTCTTCTTGATGTGCCTGTCATGATAGGCCTTCTTTCTTTCCTTCTGTACCTGCTAATGGAATAAATTTGTCTTCTTCTAGTTCAACCAACTGGGAAAGCCTCTCTCAAACAATGCTAGTATCATCCATATCTATACATGCATCAATTCTTAGGCTTGGTATCAAATATTCCATTGGGACAACGACTTCAAGACCATACACCAACTTAAAAGGGGTCTGCATTGTTAGTTTCTTGCAAGTGGTTCTATAGGCCCACAGTACTCTTGGTACTCTTAAGTCCCAGTCATCCCTATTCATACTGCAAATCTTCGTCAATGATGTCTCCAAGATCTTGTTGAATGCTTCCATTGTCCCATTTTCTTGAGGATGGTAAGGCATTCCCTTTTGATGGTGGATTGCAAATTCCTCAGTCAGGGCTTCAACTGTTTTATTTATGAAATGTGTGACTTGATTGCTCATGAGGATATTTGTGCATCCAAATCTGGTTATGATGCCATCAAATATGAAGCGTGCAGTTGTAGTTGCATTACAGTCCTTAACTTCTCTTGCTCCAGTCCATCTAGTCAAGTACTCTATCGCAATAATTATGTACCTTTCTCCTGTGTGCTTCCCTGGTGGGTTTATACGTCCCATGAAGTCAATATCCCATTTCTCAAATGCTTGTAGGTTCATTTGTGGAGCTAATGGAATTTCATTTCTTCTGGATGGTTTCCCAACTCTTTGGCATACATCGCAGCCTTTGTAATAGTCTATGGCATCTTTGTGTAAGGTAGGCCACCAAAGGACAACTCTAAGAACCTTCTGCGCAGTTGCTTTCCCTACGTAATGTCTTCATGCGATGCCTTCATGAGATTCTGTGAGGATCAATGGTCGCTCTTCCTTTATAACACACCTTCTCAATATCTCATCAGGTCCCATCTTGTATAGTTTTCCAGCTATAAGTGAAAAGTTGGCAGTGTGCACTAGTAGTTGTTTCTTCTAGGTTTTGTATACTCACTAGGTGCCATTCCTGTTGACAGGAACTGGACTATCTATGCGAAGTGGTCATAAATCTTTCTAATGGTTAGTAATTGTGCATCCAACAGTGTATCCTCCAAACTATTGAGCTCTTCCCCATGTTCCAACCTTGACAAGTGGTCATGACCTTTGTTCATCCTTCCTGGCTTAAATACGATCTCAAAGTTGTATTATTGAAATATAATAAGCCACCTGCATATTCTCCCCCCCAACATTGGCTTGTTGACTAGGTATTTTAGCGCAGAGCAATCAGTAAACATTTAAAAGTGTCCTCCCAACAAGTAGTGGTGAAATTTATATAGCACATACACCATGGCTAATCCTTCTCTCTCGGTTGTGGTGTAATTAATCTCAGTTGTTGATAGCTTCCTGCTAGAGATAACGGGTGGTCAATATCTCTGTCACTAGGTTGTGCTAACATATCTCCCATTGCAATGGAAGATGCATCGACATGCACGTGAAATTCTTTGCTCCAATCTCGGAAAAGAAAAATGGTCGTAGTAACCATTTTCTGTTTCAGTGTGTTGAAGCTATGGTGGCATTCTTCTATCTAACTAAAATGATAGTCTTTCTTCAAAATCTTCTCCATAGGTGATGTAATCTGTGCATATCCTTTAATGAACTTCCTGTAATATCCAGTATGTCCCAGCGTAGTGCACAGCTATTTGACTGAAGTAGGAGGGGATAAATCAACTATAATATCAATTTTAGATGGATATACCAACAATACCTTCTTGCATACAATATGACCTAACAAAACTCCAAATGGTGAAAAGAAGATGCACTTCTTCAGATTCAGGGCAATTCGACACTGCTTGCATTTTTCCAAAATTAACCTTAGACATTCAATATGATTTTTCAATAAACTAAAAATAGTCCAATCATCAAAATATGCTTCTAAACATTTATGCAGAAATTCCTTGAATGCTTTGACCACCACCCTAGAAAACATGGCTGGGGCATTATTCAATCCAAATGGAATCACTGTATATTGGTAGGATCAACATTATTTTGCAAACGTGGTCTTATGGCGATCTTCCTTGGCAATCCAGATATAATGGTATCCTAAAAATCCATCTATAAAAGAATATACCTCCTGGCCTCCCATATTATCTAACACTTTGTTAGTGAATCACGTAGGGATTGGATCATCTCTGTTATCGCACAATTTGTACTTATTCCAAAAAATAAGGTTTAGAAAAAGAAAATTGGTGTAACAGAGGTTATACTGTCACTGTCACCTCAATAGGATGGCTTTCTATTTAGGGTTGATGGCCCAGGGGAGACGTCCCTAGTGACCTACGTGTTTGAGAAGGAAAATGTTAAGGTGTCTATAAAAATGTCCCCTCTCACAAGTCAGACTGATCAGAAAATCCCAGAATTTTAACCAATGAAGTAGTGAAGTATTAAGATGTACCTGCCCAAAACAAAGTAACAAGAAAAGATATATTTCACAAGTACAATATTGCTTTTAGTACTGTTATCCCCCACTTTTAGGGATAAGTAGAATATCATGTCTTGAGGCCCACAGGTCCTAGACATGGAGTACCAAAAGATGGATAGACTTTAGCATGGCCCTGGAGGGCCCATCTTTTCTCACTTTCAGCGCCTCTACCCTGCCAGCAGTAGCAACATCCATCACCATCGGCTTGGTCTTGTGTTAGAGATGGTTCTTTCTCCATGAGGTAATGAGTTCGGGTATCATGGTATGTGTCACTTTGATCATCAAAACCTTTGAATATGTGCATTCAATTCCTTTTGTTTCTAACAAATGCTTGGATCTTATGCTTTCCCACTTGACCATGTCTGGGGGGAATCACACGATGCACTAGTAAGCCTGTTTCCGTAGGTTTTGGTTTTCCACTGGGGGATTTCTGAAAATTCATCATCTGCTCACATTATAACATCACTTTTAAATCTTTCTTCCCACTCATCTACCTCATTTCACTTGTCTGAGCTTTGGGTTGACTTATTGTTGGCACAGGGGTAGACCCAAGGTTCATCCTCAAGAGCACACCAACAAGCCCTATCTATTGGCCCTTTCAGCAACACCTGCGAAGCAGATGCAGTCTCACCTAAAGAAGCTATGAGGGGGTTGCAGGACATAGATGTCTACAACTAAGGGGAATATCAAGTGGATCTATTACCATAATAGACCGCATTTATGTATCAAGTTCCATCTTAAATCTACTTCGCACATCTATCTAACAGATCTAACATAGTAGCACAATAAAAGTAATTCAAAGGGTAAGGAACACAACATCAATCACACACAACACAAGATATACGTGGTTCACCCTCTCCCTAGGGATACGTCCAAAGAACTATGATTTATATTATATTAAGACAAAGCATACAGTACTTGTCTGCGCTCTTAGCTAGCAGATCTTCTTTCTTCTCCTCTCTTTCTCTCCCCTTCCTGCACACTCTACTACAGGACTTGAACTTCGCACCCAGTTGAAGATATTACAATACCAGAAGGCTTTTACACTTAGCACTTCTTTCTCTCACAATAATCACTTATGTCAACAACCAAGTTAGAACTAGAACTTAACCCTCTTTCCTTGTCTAGGTTCTTATTTATACATTAGAATAGCTCATTGGCAACTTTAGGCCGAAACCTAAGTGTCAAAACCCTAGGTGTCTAAAATCCTAGATACCAAAATCTTAGTTGTCTAAAACCCTAGATACCAAAACCCTAGGTGTCTAAAACCCTAGGTCAACTTGACTCACGTTTTCAGGGATTTTCCAACCTATCTTTCCTTCCTTCTCGCGCGGTGCTCCAAAGCATCCAACGATTGATTTTTCCACTTGCTGAGCTGTCCATGATCCATATTCCTTGTTGATTTTTCATCCATGATATCCTCATCCAAAATATTTATTTCTCAGACTTCGCTTTGTCTTTTCTGCTCTTTTTCTCACTTCAACCCAGTAACAGTCACTCTGTCTTCCGTGAAGTTCACATTTTTCCTTTTCTTCCTTGTTATTCTCTTACTTTCATAACCAAGGGAGAACAGGCCCCCAAAAATCACCTATGACTCATCCTGAGGTACTTCATCTCTGATATTTTTTCTTTACTTTGACTTCATACTACGTAGTGCAACCTTTTGTTTTCCCTCTATGCATCCTCCCTTTTTCCTATGCAGACTGTCTTTTCTCTATCTGGTACCCTGGATTCAACTACACCTAGTAACTAGACCCTTTTCATTATTCTTTTACTTAGATCTATGAGGCAATTGATTGTCATAGTACAACTTCAGTCGATTCTCATTCACTAATCCATCCTTTCATTCTCCTTTCAAAGTCTTCAACTGTGCAACTCCTCCTTTTGTAACATAGGTGATCTCATATGGCCCGAGCCAATGCATTCTGAACTTCCCAGGATGCCTCAATAACTTATTGTCATATACCAGCACTAGATCACCTTAATTGAATGCCTTCTTCTTGATGTGCCTTTCATGATAAGCCTTATCTCTTTCCTTCTGTACTTGCTGATGGAATCTTGCAATAAATCTATCTTCTTCGAGTTCAACTAACTGTGTGAGAATTTCTTGAATAGCACCAGTGCCATCCATATCTTTAAAGGAAACAATTCTTAAGCTCGATCCCAAGTATTCCATTGGAAAAATGACTTCTAGACCATAAACCAACTTGAAGGGGGTCTGCATTGTTAATTTTTTACAAGTGGTTCTATAGGCACAAAGTACTGTTGGTACTCTTAAATCCCAGTCATCTCGGTTGACACTACAAATTTTCATCAGTTATGTCTCGAAGATCTTTTTGAATTCTTCCTCTTTCCCATTTTCTTATGGATGGTAAAGTGTGCTCTTCTAATGATGAACTCCAAATTCCTTAGTCAAGGATTCAATAGTCTTATTTAGGAAATGTGTGCCTTGATCACTCATAAGGATCTTTGGGCATGCAAACCTGGATATGATGTCATCAAATATGAAGAGTGAAACTATAGGTGCACTACAGTCTTTAACCTCTCTTGCTTCATCCCATCTGGTCAACTATTTTGTCACAGTAATGATGTACCTGGCTCTCGTGCACTTTTCTGGCGGGTTTATAGGTCCCACGAAATCAATGGCCCATTTCTCAAATGCTTGTTGGGTTAGTTGTGGTGCTAGTGGAATTTCATTTCTTCTGGAAGGTTTCACAACTCTTTGGCATACATCGTAGGCTTTGTAATAGTCATTATCATCTTTGTGTAAGGTAAGCCACCAGAAACCATCTCTAAGAACCTTATGCACAGTTGCCTTCCCTGTGTAATGTCCTCCTGGGATGCCTTCATGAGCTTCCACAAGGATCATCGGTTATTATTCCTCCATAACATATCTTCTCAATATCTCATGAGGGCCCATATTGTATATATGTCCATCTATAAGTGAAAATTCGGCAGTGTGCACTACTAGTTGTTTCTTCTAAGGAATTGTGTACTAGCTAGGGGCCATTCCTGTTGAAAGGAATTGGACTATTTCTGTGAAGTGGTCATCAATATTTCTAATGGCCAGTAACTGTGCATTAAAACAGTGTATCCTCCAAGATGGTGGGTTCTTCTCCATGTTCCAACCTCGACAAGTGGTCAGGACCTTTGTTCATTCTTCCTAGTTTTACTATGATCTCAAAGTCATATTTCTAAAAGAGAAGAATCCATCTGCATATTATTCACCCCAACACTGACTTGTTGAATAGGTATTTCATGAGCGATTAGTAAACATTTTAAAGTGTCCTCCCAACAAGTAGTGGTGAAATTTCTGCAGCGCGTACAACATAGCTAAACCCTCTCTCTCAGTGGTGGTGTAGTTGACCTCTGTTGTTGATAGCTTCCTACTAGCAAAGGCTAATGTATGGTCAATATCTTCTTCACCTAGTTGTGTGAGCACAACTCCTAATGCAATGGAATACACATCGACATGCACATGAAACTCCTTGCTCCAATCTAGAAAGACTAGAATGGGCGCAGTAACCATTTTCTGTTTCAATGTGTCGAATCTCTGTTGACACTCTTCTGTCCAACTGAATTGACAATATTTCTTCAAAGGCTTCTCCATGGGTCCTGTAATCTGGGCATATCCTTTAATGAACTTCTTGTAATATCCTATGTGTCCCAGTGCAGTGCACAGTTGTTTCACTAAAGTAGGAGGGGGTAGATCAACTATAATGGAAATTTTAGATGGGTCTACCAATAATCCCTACTTGCATACGATATGAACTAAGAGAACTCCAAATGGTGAGAAGAATATGCACTTCTTCAGATTCAAGTCAATTTGACACTGCTTGCATTTATCCAAGATTAGCCTTAGACATTCAATATGATTTTTCAGTAAACTAAAAATAGTCCAATCATCAAAATATGCTTCTAAAAATTTATGCAAAAACTCGTTAAATGCTTTAACCACCACCCTGGAAAACATGGTTGGGGCATTCTTCAATCCAAATGGCATCACTATATACTGGTAGGATCTCCATTCTGTTGCAAATGTGGTCTTGTGGCAATCTTCCTTTGCAATCTGGATCTGATAGTATCCTGAAAATCCATCTATAAAAGAATATACTTCCTGGCATCCCACATTATCTAACACTTCGTCAGTGAATGGTGTAGGAAAGGGATCATGAAAACATGCATCATTCGGCTTCCTGAGATCTATGCATATCCTTATTTATCTTGTCTTCTTGTCTTGCACCACCATAGGGATAATCCATTCTGATTCCTCCACAGGTTTTATAATTTGTGCTTCCATCATCCGATCGAGCTCAATTTTCACTTTCTCCTTATATTTAGGGTTCATTCTGTAGGGTCTCTGTTTGACTGGTATTTCATCTAGTTTCAAAGCGATCCTCATCTCTCCCATAGACCCTTTAATGCCCTTCATATCAGTGAACTTGGTTGGAAACAAGTCCTGATATTCATGCAGTAATCTGTAATCTTGTCAATAGTGGAAGCATCCCAATAATCTCCCACATTGGCAAGCTTTGGTGTTTGTTCTGTTCCAATATTGACCTTCTTAATATTGATCGACTTTCCAATGAATGGTAACTCAAATCCCGGTCCTTCCACATCTCTTTGGCCTTCTATTTCTACGATGTTCACCATTCTTGGATCAACATCTTCATCATCATTGATGTTGTAACAACCTTGCAGTTTCTGTAGAGGCGCAGTCTATTCATCCTCTTCTTGCTCCAAAGGGGGGTTATATTACTCTTCGAATACTTTCTGTCTTACAAGCTACAATGCTTGATCTACTGAAGGATATTGACTTTAAAATAAGAAGGTGGTTACAAAATTCTGAGTCATACCTTCTAAATCTGTAGTGATGAGGCACAACTCTGCTTGAAGGTACCATTTGATAAGTATCATGTCTAGTGTGTTAATGAATTTTTGCACCCACTTCTCTTGAGGGATGTTTCTCCAGGCTTCCTCACAAGTTCACACATGATCCTTTGGGCAGCTTTGACCTATGTACCGAACTTCACAACTTTATACTTGTGCTAAGAATCATGTTGTCATCAAGGTATGACATTGTACCTAATATATAATGTTGTTTTTGTGTGTCCCCACCATCTTATTGGGGTTTCTTTCAGGGCCTCATCCATTGCCAACAACATTTGTTTCATTGGTACACTTTCTTCAAATTCTGACAAGAAGGTTTCTAAAGGAATCATACCATCAAAGGTGGGTAAGTTACTTAATGTTGTGCCAATCCATCGAAATTATCTGGTTAATCTAGCACATCATCTTGTAGATACTTCATACATTTTAGTCTACCAGTTCTCCAGTGCTTTTTAAGAGTCTGATGAACATGCGATGTCACTTCTCCGACTTAATGATGCCGAATTTTCACTTCCTAACCACTGGATTTTTTCTCTGGAATCCATGTCTTTTATGCAATTGAAATTTCTCCCAAGATCACTTACACAAAGAATTGTTTCTAGCATAGGAATCCCTAAAAAATATGCACTGCTAACAACTTTTTCACGAACAAAATTTCCTTTAATAAAAATTTTAACAGATTGAATTTCATTTCATGTGTGCCTCAAAAATCCTGTTGAGGACATTCCCTTGTGATATCAATGCTATCCAGAATATATTGATCTTAATGACCATTCAAATTAGCATGGGATCTTTCTGGAGAGGAAACTTCGCTACCAAACGTTTTAGGCCTTGCAATTTCTGGAGATGGGGATCTTGGTGTTTCTTCAAAATTTTCCCATTTCTCTTCAAAAACCACAAAAGGTATTTCAATAGGTATTTCTTGTTTCATGAAAAACTCATCTTCATGGCCATATGTAAAAAGACAATAGTGCGATGGAATCAGACCTCAGTCATCAACACAATTATTTTTGTTCTTTGCTAAACTTGGCACATCTTCTTTGTTTCCCTCATCATAACCGTCCTTATCATTTTTTGTGATTGTTTCATGAGAAAGGTTGAGAAGAGATAATTTTCTTATGGCTACCAAAAACTTAGGAGAAGTATCATCATACCTCTGTTGGACACTGAAATTTTCAATTTTCAATTTCTTCATGAAGTATTGTCTCAGCAGTTATGCTCAAGGGCTGCCCACATATTGTCATGTTCCCATGTCATTCTTTAAAAGGTGAATAAGACCTTCATCTTCTTGGTATATAATAGTCACAGACTGCTCACCAATATCATTATTAGAACTTGCACTCAATGATAAACCTTTTAGGCTATCATCTTTAGCAACAGTGTCATCATGATCATAATATCCCTCAAAATATTCATCACTGGAGGAGACATTACAACCAATGGAATTATCACTTGAATCATCATAAATATCTTATTTTACATAGACAAATCTTGTTATGAGGCTAGAGACCGGAACAGGTTCCTCATAATAACCCATAGAATTAGTAGCTTCATCGACTTCCAAAAAACCAAGAAATCTTTCCTCTTGTAGGGATTCGAGTATGTCGTGATATGTGTCTTCAAAACTCTAGGATTTTGGATCCAAACCCTTGAGAAATTATTCAACAAATATATTGAGAGAAGGGTTACTCTTTGGACTCCAAGAGTGCTTGACCTAATCCTTTTTCTTTTTCCCCAATGAGAGTAAAAATGACCTTATCAAGAGATCTTCATGTCTCCCTTCGAACATGGATACATACCTCACGAGTGACAAGGCATGTGGGATGAAAACACAAAGATCACCATTGATTCTTGGGATATTCTTATCATATTTGGGAGGAGTTTTATTTAGGTATCCTGGATTTTCCTTAATATCTAGATAGGATACATTTCATGCAACTCTTAAGGATCCATCTTTCATCGCGTGCAAGTTTTAACATGAGAGCTCAACAATAAATGAAATTTTTGTACCTTATCACAATGGGGTCTCCAAGTTGAGGTGTGGATTCCTTCACAGTGATGTTTGTCTCACCTCACAAGCATAAAGCATTCAAAATCTGTAAAAAACAAGGTCTTCGTTCCTCCAATGGAGTCACAAGGAAAAGATCTTCAAATTTGAAAACTCCTACAATGTTGTTTTCTAGGAAAATAGACTTTTTCCCTAGCAATTGAATGAAAATGTTATCACACAAACTCACACTTATAGAGATAAAGTCCAAAATATCAAATGTGATTCATTGTAACCAAGAGGGAGGCCATTGTTGCCTCACCAACCCTCTTTCACTTCAAACTGGCTAAATGGGATTTCCCTGGGTTAAGATTGCTAGCACTTGGGAGAATGGAGTTCAAGGTGATGTGAAGAGTGAGTCATGTTATAGCACAAGTTTTAGGTTGGTAAAAGCCTAACCCAACCACAAAATCAAGTGCTAAAAATAGGAAATCCTACACCCAATGTCACCTCAATGTAGGTCCCACACTTCAAGGGTGACTAGGTCACTCTAGGGAGATGATCCCGGTGACCCTAGGGGGAATGATATGTAGATGGATAGATGATGAAAGTGGAACCCCTAGAAGTCAAATCTAAGTGGAGTGAGATGTGGAAAGAGATTCTTTGTAATTCAAGTGATTGGTGCCCCAAAGGTGTACTACTTCTCCAGATTATTATACCTACTCGAGACACAAAGAAAGACACCTTGCAATGATATATGTTGGTATGGATCAGAAAGTTAAGCTTGATGTCCCTAATTTGCAGAAGCAGATGGCAATTTATATCAGAAAATAAGACCTATAAATCAGTATGTAAAACCATAAGATTAACCAATGTTATTATCAGTGAATTAGGCAAGCAATTATGACTTAGATATGGCACTTTGTAGATGAATGAAGAAAATTGTTATAACATGTATGTTATGCAGAAAATTGCAGATTTATGGCTGTATCATTCAAAGGCATGCAGAAAAAAAATCAACCACGGAAAAGTGCCAAGAACTAGCCCAAAAAGGGTGCCCTAGTTAGTAGACTAGGTGAGTGAAGTTAGAGAGAAATCTTAGGGTTAGTTTGTGAGATAAGAGGGAGTTAGCAGCTAGGGTTATGCAGCCCTAATGGTTGTAGGTTAAAGTTTGTAACAACATTAAAGTAGTGGGAGAGAGAGGACACCCTAGTAGAGGAAGAGTCATCTCTGTTATCACATAATTTGTACTTATTCCAAAGGATAAGGTTTAGGAAAAGAAAATTGGTGTAATAGAGGTTATCCTATCACTGTCACCTCATTAGGATGGCTCTTTCTATTTAGGTTTGATGGCCCAAGGGAGACGTCCCCGGTGACCTATGGGTTTGAGAAGGAAAACGTTAAGGTGTCTATAAAAATGTCCCCTCTCACAAGTCACACTCATCAGAAAGTCCCAAGATTTTAACCAATGAGGTAGTGAAGTACTAAGATGTACCTACCAAGAACAAAGCAACAAGAAAATATATCTTTCACAAGTACAATATTTCTTTTAGTATTGTTATCCCCCACTTTTAGGGATAAGTAGAATATCATGTATAGAGACCCACAGGTCCTAGACATGGAGTAACGAGAGCTGGATTGATTTTAGCATGGCCATGGAGGGCCCATCTTTTCTCACTTTCAACACCTCTACCCTTCCAGCAGCAACAACATCCATCACCATCGACTTGGCATTGTGTTAGAGATGGTTCTTTCTCCATGAGGTAATGAGTTCGGGTATCATGGTATGTGTCACTTTGATCATGAAAACCTTTGAATATATGCATTCAATTCCTTTTGTTTCTAACAAATTCTTGGATCTTTTGCTTGCCCACTTGACCATGTCTAGGGGGGATGACATGATGCACTAGTAAGCCTGTGTTCATAGGTTTCGGTTTTCCACTGGGGGGATTTTGAAAAACTCATCGTCCACTCCCATCATAACACCACTTTTTCATCTTTCTTTCCACTCATCTACCCCATTTCACTTGTTCGGGCACTGGGTTGACTTATTGTTGGGACAAGGGTAGACGCAGGGTTCAGCCTCAAGAGTGGACCAACAATCCCTAGCTACTAGCCCTTTCGGCAACACCTGTGAAGCAGATGAAGTCTCACCTGAATAAGCTATGAGGGGGTTGAAGGACATAGATGTCTACAACCAAGGGGAATATCAATTGGATCTATTACCATAATAGACTGCATTTATGTATCAAGTGTCGTCTTAAATATACTTCGCACATCTATCTAACAGATCTAACACAGTAGCACAATAACAGTATATCAAAGAGTAAGGAACACAACATCATTCACACACAACACAAGATATATGTGGTTCACCCTCTCCCTAGGGATACGTCCACAGAACTCTGATTTATATTATATTAAGACGAAGCATACAGTTCTTGTCTGTGCTCTTAGCTAGCATATCTTCTTTCGTCTTCTCTCTTTCTCTCCCCTTCCTTCACACCCAACTGTAGGACTTGACCTTCACACCTAGTTGAAGATCTTACAATACCAAAAGGATTTTACACTTAGCACTTCTTTTTCTCACAATAATCACTTATGTCAACAACCAAGTTAGAACTAGAACTTAACCCTCTTTCCTCGTCTAGGTTCTTATTTATACATTACAATAGCTCATCAACAACTTTAGG
>JASDQU010241727.1:101763-115446 GCA_032191745.1 Picea mariana | reverse complement strand
ACCAGCGTTTTCAGGGATTTTCCAGCATGTCTTTCCTTCCTTCTTACGCGGTGCTCCAAAGCATCCAACGATTGATTTTTCCGCTTGTTGAGCTATCCACGATCCATCTTTCTTGTTGATTTGTCATCCTTGATATCATCATCCAAAATATTTCTTTCTCAGACTTTGCTTTGTCTTTTCTTCTCTTTTTCTCACTTCGACCCAGTAACAGTCACTATGTCTTCTGTGAAGTTCGCATTTTTCATTTTCTTCCTTGTGATTCACTTACTTTCATAACAAAGGGTGAACAGTCCCCCAACACTCACCTGTGACTTGTCTTGAGGCACTTCAGCTCTGATATTTTTTCTTTACTTCGACTTCATACTGTGCAGTGCAGACATTTCTTTTCTCTCTATGCCTCCCTCCTTTTACCTGTGCAAACTCTCTTTTCTTTGTCTGGTACCCTAGTTTCAACTGCATCTGGTAACTAGACCTTTTTCCTTATTATTTTACTTAGATCTATGAGGTAGATGATTTTCATAGTACAACTTCAACTGACTCCCATTCACTAATCCATCCTTCCATTGTCCTTTCAAAGTCTTCAACTGTGCAGCTCCTCCTTCCATAACATAGGTGATATCATATGGCCCGAGCCAATGCATTCTGAACTTCCCAGGATGCCTCAAGAACTTACTGCCATATACTAGCACTATATCACCTTGCTTGATTGCCTTCTTCTTGATGTACCTGCCATGATAAGCCTTCTCTCTTTCCTTTTGTACTTGCTGATGGAATCCTGCAATAAATCTATCTTCTTCAAGTTCAACAAACTGTGTGAGCATTTCTTGAATTGCGCTAGTCCCATCCATATTTGTAAAGGAAACAATTCTTAAGCTCGACACTAAGTATTCCATTGGAAAAATGACTTTTAGACCATTAACCAACTTGAAGGGGGTCTACATTGTTAATTTTTTACAAGTGGTTCTATAGGCCCAACGTATTGTTGGTACTCTTAAATCCCATTCATCCCGGTTCACACTGCAAATCTTCGTCAATGCTATCTCCAAGATCTTGTTGAATTCTTCCATTGTCCCATTCGCTTGTGGATGGTAAAGTGTGCTCTTCTAATGATGAACTGCAAGTTCCTTAGTCAAGGATTCAACAATCTTATTTAGGAAATGTGTGCCTTGATCACTCATAAGGATCTTTGGGCATGCAAGACTGGCTATGATGTCATCAAATATGAAGTGCACAGCTATAGTTGCACTACAATCCTTAAATTCTCTTTCTTCAACCCATCTGGTCAAGTATTTTGTTGTTGTAATGATGTACCTGGCTACCGTGCACTTTCCTGGCAGGTCTATAGGTCCGACGAAATCAATGGCCCATTTCTCAAATGCTTGTTGGGTCAGTTGTGGTGCTAGTGGAATTTCATCTCTTCTGGAAGGTTTCCCAATACTTTGGCATACATCATAGGCTCTATAATAGTCTTTAGCATCTTTTTGTAAGGTAGGCCACTAGAGGCCAGCTCTAAGAACCTTCTGCACAGTTGCCTTCCCTGCGTAATGTCCTCTTGTGATGCATTCATGAGCTTCTGCAAGGATCATCATTAATTCTTCCTCCATAAGACATCTTCTCAATATCTCATTAGTGCCCATATTGTATAGTTGTCCATATATAAGTGAAAAGTTGTTAGCGCGCACTACTAGTTGTTTCTTATAAGGAATTCTGTACTGGCTAGGGGCCATTCCTGTTGACAGGAATTGGACTATTTCTGCGAAGTGGTCATCAATAATTCTAATGACCAATAACTATGCATCCAACAGTATATCCTCCAAGATAGTGGGTTCTTCTCCATGTTCGAACCTCGACAAGTGCTTAGGACCTTTGTTCATTCTTCTTAGTTTTACTATGATCTCAAAGTCATATTTCTAAAAGAGAAGAATCCATCTGCATATTCTCCCCCCAAACAATGACTTGTTGACTAGGTATTTATGCGTGGAGTGATTAGTAAACATTTTAAAGTGTCCTCTCAATAAGTAGTGGTGAAATTTCTACAACGCGTACACCATAGCTAAACCCTCTCTCTCAGTGGTGGTGTAGTTGACCTCTGTTGTTGATAGCTTCCTTCTAGAAAAGGCTAATGCATGGTCAATATCTCCTTCACCTAGTTGTGCAAGAACAACTCCTAATGCAATGGAAGACACACCAACATGCACATGAAACTCCTTGCTCCAATCTGGAAAGACTAGAATGGGTACAGTAATCATTTTCAATTTCAGTGTGTCGAAGCTCTGTTGGCACTCTTATGTCCAACTGAACTGACAATATTTCTTCAAAGGCTTCTCCATGGGTCCTGTAATCTGGGCATATCCTTTAATGAACTTCCTGTAGTATCCTGTGTGCCCCAGCATAATGCACAGTTGTTTGACTAAAGTTGGAGGGGGTAGATCAACTATAATGGAAATTTTAGATGGGTCTACCAACAATCCCTGCTTGCATACGATATGAACTAAGAGAACTCCAAATGGTGAGAATAATATGCACTTCTTCAGATTCAATTCAATTTGAAACTACCTGCATTTATCCAACATTAGCCTTAGACATTCAATATGATTTTTCAGTAAAATAAAAATAGTCCAATCATCAAAATATTCTTCTAGAAATTTATGCAAAAACTCCTTAAATGCTTCGACCACCACCCTGGAAAATATGGTTGGGGAATTATTGAATCCAAATGGCATCACTATATACTCGTAGGATCCCCATTCCATTGCAAATGTGGTCTTGTGGCAATCTTCCTTTGCAATCCGGATCTGATGGTATCCTGAAAATCCATATGTAAAAGAATATACTTCCTGGCCTCCCACATTATCTAACACTTCGTCAGTGAATGGTGTAGGAAAGGGATCATGAAAACATGTATCATTCAGCTTCCTAAGATTTATGCATATACTTATTTATCCTATCTTCTTGTCTTTCACCACCATAGGGCTAATCCATTTTGATTCCTCCATAGGTTTTATAATTCGTGCTTCCAGCATCCGGTCGAGCTCAATTTTCACTTTCTCCTTATATCTAGGGTTCAGTTTGTAGGGTCTCTATTTGACTTGTCTTGCATATGATTTCAAAGGGATCCTCATATCTCTCATAGGCCCTTTAATTCCCTTCATATTAGTGAACTTGGTTGGAAACAAGTCCTGATATTCATGTCGTAATTATGTAATCTTGTCAATACTGGAAGCATCCCAATAATCTCCAACATTGGCAAGCTTTAGTGTTTTTTCTGTTCCAATATTGAACTTCTTAATATTGATCGGTTGTCCAATGAATTGTAACACAAATCCTGGTCCTTCCACATCTCCTTTTCCTTCTGTTTCTGTGATGTTCACCATTCTTGGATCAACATCTTCATCATCATTGATGTTGTAACAACCTTGCAGTTTCTGTAGAGGCATTATAAAGGGGGGTTATATGCCTCTTCAAATAATTTCTATCTTACAAGATGCAATGCTTGATCTACTGAAGGATATTGACTTTAAAATAATAAGGTGGTTACAAAATTCTAAGTCATACCTTCTCAATCTTTGGTGATGAGGCGCAACTCTGCTTGAAGGTACCAGTTGATAAGTATCGTGTCTAGTGTGTTAATGAATTTTTTCACCCATTGCTCTTGAGGGATGTTTCTCCAAGCTTCCTCGCAACTTTGCACATGATCCTTTCGGCATATTTGACCTATGTACCGAACTTTGCAACCTTCTACTTGTGTTGAAAATCGTGTTGTCATCAAGGTACGACATTGTACCCAATCTGTAATGTTGTTTTTGTGTGCCCCCCACCATCTTCTTGGGGTTTCTTTCAGGGCCTCATCCATTTCCAACAATATTTGTTTCATGGGTACACTTTCTTCAAAGTCTGACAAGAAGGTTTCTAAAGGATTCATACCAACAAAGGTGGGTAAGTTACTTAATGTTTTGTCGATCCAGCAAAATTCTCTGGTTAATCTAGCACATCATCTTGTAGATACTTCATACATTTTATTTTGCTATTTCTCCAGTGCTTCTTCTGAGCCTGATGAACATGTGATGTCACTTAGCCAGCTTAAGTTTCCATCGGCCGTAGGATTAATGTAATCCTGTTGTCTGGCTATTAATTTGTATATGTTTTCCAGTTCATGTGCATGGTCTTCTTCTCTGATGGGATCTATGTATCTCTAACCTTCATCTAGATCCAAGGGTGAAATGAACCTCATGACATATCTTTCAAACATCATTCATATTTTCTTTAAATCAACCATAGTGGAATTAATAAAATCCCAATCAACTCCTAACAGCACAGGGTAAGGACAACTATCATCAACTATCTCAATTACCTCAAAATCTGCAAACTTTCTTACTCCGTTGATGTCCATAGGGACATTTTCCAATCTACCAAAGGGACTTATAGCTTACTAATTAGCCATCCTAAGCCTGATAGAGGAATAGATAAACTTAGGTTTTCCCATTAGTGCCCAGGTTTGCTTCGTCGTGACATTGACTTCCGACTCTAAGTTGAGGACCACATAGTCTATATCATATTCGCCTATCTGAGCATTCAAATGTCACTCCTTATTTGTCCTTCACTTTTTAGCGATTTGGTGTACTTCCCTATTCAGTAAGGGGTCTATCTTTCCTATCTCATACTGTCTGATCAAATTTTGTAGTTCTTGTATAGAGCCCTCATCTTGAATCAACTTAATACAAGTATAAAGAAATTACATGAGCTTGCTTACCTCTTTTCCTTCTCTTGGAAAATTAGACTGATAAATTCCTGTGGCATTCCATATTCCCTTACTTTTGGTCATGTATTTAATGAAGAGCCTCAATCTCCTTTGAACTCTTTTCTTGCCTCCTCAAATATTTGTCTTTCTTTCTTTGCATCAAAAGTTTGGGTCTTCTCTGTAGCTTTCCAGACTCTTGAGTCTTTTGTATTCTTACCTTGGGTTAGTCTGTCTTCTCTAGTAGCAGCACCTCCTCTTATTATAACAATGACTCTAGGGTTTTCTCCATGAGGTTAGGCATATATCAGTTGTACTTGTGGATTCTGTTGAGGTCGTCTTCTCTCCTGAAGCTTAGCTAGCATCATAGGACAATATTCTATAACATGCTCAAACGAGATGCAGTAGCTGCAAGTCATGTAAGGGTCCTAACATTCCCTTGCGAGGTGTCCTAGTTGTGTGCAATTATAACAGATGATTTGTCCTTGATAGTGTATCCTCCAAGCTAGTGGGTTCTTCTCCATGTTCCAACCTCAACAAGTGGTTAGGAACTTTGTTCATTCTTCTTAGTTTTACTATGATCTCAAATTCATATTTCTAAAAGAGAATAATCCATCTTCATATTCTTCCCCCCAACACTGTCTTGTTGACTAGGTATTTCAGTGCAGAGTGATTAGTAAACATTTTAAAGTGTCCTCCGAACAAGTAGTGGTGAAATTTCTATAGCACATACAACATAACTAAACCCTCTCTCTTAGTGGTGGTGTAGTTGACCTCTGTTGTTGATAGCTTCCTGCTAGCAAAGGCTAATGGATGGTCAATATCTCCTTCACCTGGTTGTGTGAGCACAATTCCTAATGCAATGGAATACACATCGACATGCACATGAAACTCCTTGCTCCAATTTGGAAAGACTATAATGGGCGCATTAATCATTTTCTGTTTCAGTGTGTCAAAGCTTTGTTGGCACTCTTCTGTCCAACTGAATTGACAATATTTCTTCAAAGGCTTCTCCATGGGTGCTATAATCTGGGCATATCCTTTAATGAACTTCCTGTAGTATCCTATGTGTCCTAGCGTAGTGCACAGTTGTTTGGCTAAAGTAGGAGGGGGTAGATCAACTATAATGGAAATTTTAGATGGGTCTACCAATAATCCCTTCTTGCATACGATATGAACTAAGAGCACTCCAAATGGTGAGAAGAATATGCACTTCTTCAGATTCAAGTCAATTTGACACTGCATGCATTTATCCAACATTAGCCTTAGACATTCAATATGATTTTCCAGTAAACTAAAAATAGTCCAATCATCAAAATATGATTCTAAAAATTTATGCAAAAAATCCTTGAATGCTTCGACCACCACCCTGGAAAAGATGGCTGGGGAATTATTCAATCCAAATGGCATCACTGTATACTAGTAGGATCCCCATGCTGTTGCAAATGTGGTCTTTTGGTGATCTTCCTTTGCAATCCGGATCTGATTGTATCCTGAAAATCCATCTGTAAAAGAATATACTTCCTGGCCTCCCACATTATCTAACACTTCGTCAGTGAATGATATAGGAAAAGGATCACGAAAACATGCATCATTCATCTTCTTGAGATCTACGCATATCCTTATTTATCATGTCTTCTTGTCTTGCACCACCTAGGGATAATCCATTCTGATTCCTCCACAGGTTTTATAATTCGTGCTTCCAGCATCCGATCGAGCTCAATTTTCACTTTCTCCTTATATTTAGGGTTCAATATGTAGGGTCTCTGTTTGAATGGTAATGCTTCTAGTTTCAAAGGGATCCTCATCTCTCCCATAGGCCCTTTAATTCCCTTCATATCAGTGAACTTGGTTGAAAACAAGTCATGATATTCATGCAGTAATTTTGTAATCTTGTCAATAGTGGAAGCATCCCAATAATCTCCAACATTGGCAAGATTTGGTGTTTGTTCTGTTCTAATATTGACCTTCTTAATCTTGATCGGCTATCCAATGAATGGTAACTCAAATCCTGGCCCTTCCACATCTCTTTGGCTTTCTCTTTCTGCGATGTTCACCATTCTTGGATCAACATCTTCATCATCATTGATGTTGTAACAACCTTGCAGTTTCTGTAGAGGTGCAGTCCATTCATCCTCTTCATGCTCCAAAGGGGGGTTATATGCCTCTTCGAATACTTTTTGTCTTACAAGCTGCAATGCTTGATCTACTGAAGGATATTGACTTTAAAATAAGAAGGTGGTTACAAAATTATGAGTCATACCTTCTCAATCTATAGTGATGAGGCGCAACTCTGCTTGAAGGTACTAGTTGATAGCTATCGTGTCTAGTGTGTTAATGAATTTTTGCACCCACTTCTCTTGAGGGATGTTTCTCCAGGCTTCCTCACAACTTTTTGCATGATCCTTTGGCCAACTTCGACCTATGTACCGAAATTCACAACCTTCTACTTGTACTGAGAATCGTGTTGTCATCAAGTTATGACATTGTACCTAATCTGTAATGTTGTTTTTGTGTGTCCCCCACCATCTTCTTGGGGTTTCTTTCAGGGCCTCATCCATTGCCAACAATATTTGTTTCATTGGTACACTTTCTTCAAAGTCTGACAAGAGGGTTTCTAAAGGATTCATACCATCAAAGGTGGGTAAGTTACTTAATGTTGTGTCGATCCAGCGAAATTCTCTAGTTAATATAGCACATCATCTTGTAGATATGTCATACATTTTATATAGCCAGTTCTCCAGTGCTCCTTCTGAGTCTGATGGATATGCAATGTCACTTTGCCAGCTTAATGATGCAGAATTTTCACTTCCTAACCACTGGAGTTTTTCTCTGGACTCCATGTCTTTTATGCAATTGAAACTGCTCCTAAGATCACTTACACAAAGAGTTGTTGCTAGCATTGAAATTCCTAAAAAATATGCACCAGGGATGATTTTAGGGGCTAAATTTCACTCATGGGATAATTTTCCAAGGTTTTTCCCAAAACACGATTCGCTATTCTAAAAATGATTTGCCCAAATTCTATAGGATGAAATTATTGTACCTTGAAAATAGCCAAAATCTTATACAAACTATATAAAATATTTAGAAATTTGAATTTTTTACAAAACTATCACCAAACATTTATAGTTGGAATATGAAGGATTAGTAAGTTTCGCCAATATCTCTACATTTTAAAATAAATTTCCATCCCTAAAATCATCCTTGATATGCACTGCTAACAACTTTGTCACGAACAAAATTTCCTTTAATACACATTTCAACAGATTGAATTTCATTTCATTTGTGCCTCAAAAATCTTGTTAAGGACATTCCCCTGTGATATCAATGCTATCGAGAATATATTGATCTTCATGACCATTCAAATTAGCATGGGATCTTTCTGGAGAGGAAACTTCACTACCAAATGTTTTAGGCTTTGCAATTTCTGGAGATGGGGATCTTGGTGTTTCTTCAAAATCTTCCCATTTCTCTTCACAAACCACAATAGGTATTTCAATAGGTATTTCTTGTTTCATGAAAACCTCATCTTCATGGCCAGATGTAAAAAGACAACAATGCGATGGAATCAGACCTCAGTCATCAACACAATTATTTTTATTCTTTGCCAAAATTGGCACATCTTCTTTTCTTCCCTCATCATAACCGTCCTTATCATTTTTGGTGATTGTTTCATGAGAAAGGTTGAGAAGAGATTATTTCCTTATGGCTGCCAAAAAATCAGGATAAGTATCATCATACCTCTGTTGGACACTAAAATTTTCAATTTTCAATTTCTTCATGAAGTATTGTCTCAGTTGTTATGCTCAAGGGATGCCCACATCTTCTTGGTCTATAATTGTTGCAGACTACTCACCAATCCGATTATTAGAACTTGGAATCAATGATAAACCTTTTAGGCTATCCTCTTTAGTAACAATGTCATCATGATCATAATATCCCTCAAAATATTCATCACTAGATGAGACATTACAGCCAATGGAATTCTCACTTGAATCATCATAAATATATTCTTTAACATAGACAAATCTTGTTATGAGGCTAGAGACCGGAACAGGTTCCTCATAATAACCCGTAGAATTAGTAGCTTCATCAACTTCCAAAAAACCAAGAAATCTTTCCTCCTGCAGGGCTGCCACTAAGTTCTGATATGTGTCTTCAAAACTTTAGGATTTTGGACCCAAACCCTTGCGAAATTATTCAACAAAGATATTGAGATAAGGGTTACTCTTTGGACTCCAAGATTGCTTGACCCAATCCTTCTTCCTTTTCCCCAATGAGAGTAAAAATGACCTTATCAAGATATCTTCATGTCTCCCTTCGAACATGGATACATACCTCACGAGTGACAAGACATGTGGGATGACAACACAAGGATCACCATTGATTCTTGGGATATTCTTATCATATTTGGGAGGGGTTTTATTTAGGTATACCGGAGTGTCCTTAATATCTAGAGTGGGATACATTTCATGCAACTCCCAAGGGTCCATCTTTCATTGCATGCAAGTTTTAACATGAGAGCTAAAAAATAAATGAAATTTGTGTACCTTATCACAATTGGGCATCCAAGTTGAGGTGTGGATGCCTTCACAATGATGTTTGTCTCACCTCACAAGAATAAAGCATTCAAAATATATAAAAAACAAGGTCTCCGTTCCTCCAATGGAGTCACAAGGAAAAGATCTTCAAATTTGAAAACTCCTACAATGTCGTTTTATAGGAAAATCAACTTTCTCCCTAGAAATGGAATGAAAATGTTATCACACAAACTCACACTTATAGAGATAAAGTCCAAAATCTTAAATGTGATTCATTGTAACCAAGAGGGAGGCCATTGTCACTTGACCAACCCTCTTTCACTTCAAACTGGCTAAATGGGGTTTCCCTGGGTTAAGATTGCTAGCACTTGGGAGAATGGAGTTCAAGGTGATGTGAAGAGTGAGTCATGTTATATCACAAGTTGTAGGTTGGGAAAATCCTAACCCAAACACAAAAGAAAGTGCTAAAACTAGGAAATCCTACACCCAATGTCATCTCGATGTAGGTCCCACACTTCAAGGGTGACTAGGTCACTCCAGGGAGGCGATCCCGGTGACCCTAGGGGGAATGATATGTAGATGGATAGATGATGAAAGTGGAACCCCTAGAAGTCAAATCTAAGTGGAGTGAGATGTGGAAAGAGATTCTTTGTAAGTCAAGTGATTGTTTCCCCAAAGGTGTAGTACTTCTCCAAATGATTATACCTGCTCGAGACACAAAGAAAGACACCTTACAATGATATATGTTGGTATGGATCAGAAAGTTAAGCTTGATGTCCCTAATTTGCAGAAGTAGATTACAATTTATATCAAAAAATAAGAAATATAAATCAGTATGTAAAAACATAATATTAACCAATGATATTATCAATGAATTAGGCAATCAATTATGACTTAGATATGGCACTTTGTGGATGAATGAAGAAAATTGTTATAACATGTATTTTATGCAGAAAATTGCAGATTTATGGCTGTAGCATTCAAAGGCATTCAACAACAAAAGAAACCACAAAAAAGTGCCAAGAACTAGCCCGAAAAGGGTGCCCTAGTTAGTAGACTAGGTGAGTGAAGTTAGAGAGAAATCTTAAGGTTAGTTTGTGAGATAAGAGGGAGTTAGCAGCTAGGGTTATGCATCCTTAATGGTTGTAGGTTAAAGTTTGTAACAAAAATTAAAGTAGTGTGAGAGAGAGGACACCCTAGTAGGGGAAGAGTCATCTCTGTTATCGCACAATTTGTACTTATTCCAAAGGATAAGGTTTAGGAAAAGCAAATTGGTGTAACAGAGGTTATCCTGTTTCTGTCACCTCAATAGGATGACTATTTATATTTAGGGTTGATGGCCTAGGGGTGACGTCTCCGGTGACCTATGGGTTTGAGAAGGAAAATGTTAAGGTGTCTATAAAAATGTCCCCTCTCACAAGTCACACTGATCAGAAAGTCTCAGGATTTTAACCAATGAAGTAGTGAAGTATTAAGATGTACCTTCCCAGAACAAAGCAACAAGAAAATATATCTTTCACAAGTACAATATTGCTTTTGGTATTGTTATCCCCCACTTTTAGGGATAAGTAGAATATCATGTCTCAAGGTCTATAGGTCCTATACATGGAGTACCGAGAGCTGGATCGACTTTAGCATGGCACTGGAGGGCCCATATTTTCTCACTTTCAGCGCCTCTACCTTGCTAGTAGCAACAACATATATCACCATCGACTTGTTCTTGTGTTAGAGATGGTTCTTGCTCCATGAGCTAATGAGTTCGGGTATCATGGTATGTGTCACATTTATCATCAAAACCTTTGAATATGTGCATTCAATTCCTTTTGTTTCTAACAAATGCTTGGATCTTATGCTTGCCCACTTGACCATGTCTGTGGGGAATGACACGATGCACTAGTAAGCCTGTGTCTGTAGGTTTTGGTTTTCCACTAGGGGGATTTTTGAAAATACATCATCCTCTCCCATCATAACACCACTTTTTCATCTTCTTCCTACTCATCTACCCCATTTCACTTGTCCGGTCACTGGTTTGACTTATTGTTGGCACAGGGGTAGACCTAGGGTTCAACCTCAAGAGTGCACCAACAAGCCCTAGCTACTGGCCCTTTCAGCAACACATGTGAAGCAGATGCAGTCTCACCTAAGGAAGCTATGAGGGGGTTGCAGCACATCGATGTCTACAACCAAGGGGAATATCAAGTGTATCTATTACCATAATAGACATCATTTATGTATCAAGTGTCATCTTAAATCTACTTCACACATATATCTAACAGATCTAACATAGTAGCACAATAATAGTATATCAAAGAGTAAAGAACACAACATCAATCACACACAACACAATATATACGTGGTTCACCCTCTCCCTAGGGATACATCCATAGAACTATGATTTTATTATATTAAGATGAAGCATACAGTTCTTGTCTACGCTCTTAGCTAGCAGATCTTCTTTCTTCTCCTCTCTTTCTCTCCCCTTCCTGCACACCCAACAACAGGACTTGACCTTCGCACCTAGTTGAAGATCTTACAATACCAGAAGGCTTTCACACTTAGCACTTCTTTCTCTGACAATAATCACTTATGTCAACAACCAAGTTAGAACTAAAACTTAACCCTGTTTCCTCATCTAGGTTCTTATTTATACATTACAATAGCTCACTGAAAACTTTAGGCCAAAACCTAAGTGTCAAAACCCTAGATACCAAAACCCTAGGTGTTTAAAACCCTATATACCAAAACCCTAGGTGTCTAAAACACTAGGTCAACTTCACCCACATTTTCAGGGATTTTCCTGCATGTCTTTCCTTCCTTATCGCGTGGTGCCCCAAAGTATCCAACAATTGATTTTTCTGCTTTTTGAGCTTTCCACAATCCATATTCCTTGTTGATTTGTCATCCTTGATATGCTCATCCAAATGATTACTTTCTCGGACTTTACTTTGTCTTTTCTGTTGTATTTCTCACTTCGACCTAGTAACAGACACTGTGTCTTCTACGAAGTTCACATTTTTCCTTTTCTTCCTTTTTATTCACTTAATTTCATAACCAAGGGTGAACAGGACCCCAACACTCACCTGTGACTTGTCCCGAGGCACTTCAGCTCTGATATTTTTTCTTTACTTCGACTTCATACTATGCAATCCAGCCTTTTCTTTTCTCTCTATGCCTCCTTCCTTTTTCCTGTGCAGACTGTATTTTCTCTATCTGGTACCCTAGTTTCAATTGCACCTGGTAACTAGATCCTTTTCCTTATTCTTTTACTTAGATATGTGAGGTAGCTTATTGTCATAGTACAACTTCAACCGACTCCCATTCACTAATCCATCCTTCCATTTTCCTTTCAAAGTCTTCAACTGTGCATCTCCTCCTTCCATAACATAGGCGATCTCATATGGCCCGAGCCAATGCATTATGAACTTCCTAGGATGCCTCAAGGACTTACTATCATATACCAACACTATATCACCTTGATTGAATGCCTTCTTCTTGATGTGCCTGTCATGATAAGTATTCTCTCTTTCCTTCTGTACTTGCCGATGGAATACTGCAATAAATCTATCTTCTTCGAGTTCAACCAAGTGTGTGAGCATTTCTTGAATAGTGCCAGTGCCATCCATATCTATAAAGAAAACAATTCTTAATCTTGACACCAAGTATTCCATTGGAAAAATGACTTCTAGACCATAAACCAACTTGAAGGGGGTTTGCATTGTTAATTTTTTACAAGTGGTTCTATAGGCACAACGTACTGTTGGTACTCTTAAATCTCATTCATCCCGGTTCACACTACAAATATTCATCAGTGTTGTCTCCAATATCTTGTTGAATTCTTCCACTGCCCCATTTTCTTGTGGATGGTAAAGTGTGCTCTTCTGATGATGAATTGCAAATTCCTTAGTCAAGGATTCAACAATATTATTTATGAAATGTGTGCCTTGGTCACTCATAAGGATCTTTGGGCATGAAAACTTGGTTATGATGTCATCAAATATGAAGCGTGCAACTATAGTTGCACTATAGTCCTTAACTTATCTTTCTTCAGCCCATCTGTTAAAGTATTTTGTCGCAATAATGATGTACCTGGCTCTCGTGTGCTTTCCTGGCAGGTTTATAGGTCCCACGAAATCAATGGCCCATTTCTCAAATGCTTGTTGGGTCAGTTGTGGTTCTAGTGGCATTTCATCTCTTCTGGAAGGTTACACAACTCTTTGGCATACATCGCAGGCTCTGTAATAGTCTTTAGCATCTTTGTGTAAGGTAGGCCACCAGAGGCCAGCTCTAAGAACCTTCTGCACAGTTTCCTTCCCTACGTAATGTCCTCTTGCGATGCCTTCAGGGGATTTCACAAGGATCATCAATCATTCTTCCTCCATAACACATCTTCTCAACATCTCATTA
>JASDQU010241727.1:86683-101663 GCA_032191745.1 Picea mariana | reverse complement strand
TAGTATAAGTGATGTCACATACCTTGGATATCTTGTTTATGCTCAAAACGTTGTGACTTTTACCTTCTACATTGATTGACATTGAGTTATTAATTATAACTATAATCTTATTTGCTCAAACGTTTCACTCTTTGTCATGTTATTAACCTATTGATTCAAGTAGACGTCATACCTATTGCAGAAGCAATATAGGTGACGCAGAAATCATATGTATATGAGATGATTTGACATTTCATTAATGATATGTTACAAAGATTAATTGTGAATATTGAATGCTCCTTATATACTTATTGAAGAAGTGATCTTGTCTTTGCTTTGATAATCATTGACTTCGTCAATAATTATATCTATTTATTGCTCATATATACACTTGGAGATAATCATTGATTTTATGAAGTACTAACCCACTGCAAGTCATATTCTAGTTTTCTTTGTTTTGTCTCGCAAACAGGTGCATCGTCAGTGGAAGACTTCTTCTTGATTATCCAATACTTGGCTGCAATCTGTGAAAGGGAACCTTAGTCTTGGTCTTTTATCCTTTAGCCCTTCTTTAAACTCACATTGCCTTAGGGACGTCTCCCTTGGACTAGCCCTCCTAAATAGAAAGAGCCCCCCATCGAGGTGATAAGTGGGTGGGGAAGCTCCTGTTACGCCGGTTTCAAGCCCTGACTCAAGCTCTTGGACCTTTCCTACAAACTGTGCGATAACAGGGCCATTCCCGTTGACAGGAATTGGACTATTTCTGCGAATTGGTCATCAATCTTTCTAATGGCCAATATTTGTACATCCAACAGTGTATCCTCCAAGATGGTGGGTTCTTCTCCATGTTCCAACCTCCACAAGTGGTCAAGACCATTGTCCATTCTTCCTAGTTTTACTATGATCTCAAAGTCATATTTCTAAAAGAGAAGAATCCATCTGCATATTCTCCTCCCCAACACTGACTTGTTGACTGGGTATTTCACCACAGAGTGATTAGTAAATAGTTTAAAGTGTCCTCCCAACAAGTAGTGGTGAAATTTCTGCAGTGCGTACACCATAGCTAAACCCTCTCTCTCAGTGGTGGTGTAGTTGACCTCTGTTGTTGATAGCTTCCTTCTAGCAAAGGCTAATGGATGGTCAATATCTCCTTTTCCTGATTGTGCGAGCACAAATCATAATGCAATGGAAGACGCATTGACATGCACATGAAACTCCTTGCTCCAATCTGGAAAGACTAGAATGGGTGCAGTAATCATTTTCTTTTTCAGTGTGTCAAAGCTCTGTTGACACTGTTTTGTCCAACTAATCTAACAATATTTATTCAAAGGCTTCTCCATGGGTTCTGTAATCTGGGCATATCCTTTAATGAACTTCTTGTAGTATCCTGTGTATCCCAACGCAGTGCACAGTTGTTTGACTAAAGTAGGAGGGGGTAGATCAACTATAATGGAAATTTTAGATGGGTCTACCAACAATCCCTGCTTGCATACGATATGAACTAAGAGCACTGAAAATGGTGAGAAGAATATGTACTTCTTCAGATTCAATTCAATTTGACACTATCTGCATTTATCCAACATTAGACTTAGACATTCAATATGATTTTTTAGTAAACTAAAAATAGTCCAATCATCAAAATATGATTCTAGAAATTTATGCAAAAACTCCTTGAACGCTTCAACCACCACCCTAGTAAAGATGGTTGGGGCATTCTTCAATCTAGATGGCATCACTATATACTAGTAGGATCCCTATTCTTTTGCGAATGTGGTCTTGTGATAATCTTCCTTTGCAATTTGGATCTGATGGTATCCTGAAAATCCATCTGTAAAAGAATATACTTCCTAGCCTCCCACATTATCTAACACTTCGTCAGTGAATGGTGTAGGAAAGGGATCATGAAAACATGTATCATTCAACTTCCTGATATCTACGCATATCCTTATTTATCCCGTCTTCTTGTATTTCACCACCATAGGGATAATCCATTTTGATTCCTCCACAGGTTCTATAATTCGTTCTTCCAACATCCGGTCGAGCTCAATTTTCACTTTCTCCTTATATTTAGGGTTCAGTCTGTGGGGTGTCTGTTTGATTGGTCTTGCATTTGGTTTCAAAGGAATCCTCATATATCCCATAGGCCCTTTAATTCCCTTCATATCAGTGAACTTGGTTGGAAACAAGTCCTGATATTCATGCAGTAATTCTTTAATCCTGTCAATAGTGGAAGCATCCCAATAATCTCCAACAATGGCAATATTTATTGTTTTTTCTGTTCCAATATTGACCTTCTTAATCTTGATCGGATATCCAATGAATTGTTACTCAAATCCCGGTCCTTCCACATCTCTTTGGCCTTCTGTTTCTGCGATGTTCACCATTCTTGGATCAAAATCTTCATCATCATTGATGTTGTAACAAACTTGCAGTTTCTGTAGAGGTGCAGTCCATTCATCCTCTTCTTGCTCTAAAGTGGGGTTATATTCCTCTTCGAATACTTTTTGTCTTACAATCTGCAATGATTGATATACTGAAGGATATTTACTTTAAAATAAGAAGGTGGTTACAAAATTTTGAGTCATACCTTCTCAATTTGTAGTGATGAGGTGCAACTCTGCTTGAAGGTACCAGTTGATAGGTATCGTGTCTAGTGTGTTAATGAATTTTTGCACCCACTGCTCTTGAGGGATGTTTCTCCAAGCTTCCTCACAACTTCGCACATGATCCTTTGGGAAACTTCGACCTATGTACTGAACTTCACAACCTTCTACTTGTGCTGAGAATCATGTTGTCATCAATGTACGACATTGTAGCTAATCTGTAATGTTGTTTTTGTGTGTCCCCCGCCATATTCTTGGGGTTTCTTTTAGGGCCTCATCCATTGGCAACAATATTTGTTTCATTGGTACACTTTATTCAAAGTCCAACAAGAAGGTTTCTAAAGGATTCATACCATCAAAGGTGGGTAAGTTACTTAATGTTGTGCCGATCCAGCGAAATTATTTGGTTAATCTAGCACATCATCTTGTAGATACTTCATACATTTTATTCTACCAGCTCTCCAGTGCTTCTTCTGAGTTTGATGAACATGTGATGTCACTTAGCCAACTTAAGTTTCCATCGACCGTAGGGTTAATGTAATCCTGTTATCTGGCTGTTAATTTGTATATGTTTTCCAGTTCATGTGTGCGGTCTTCTTCTCTGATGGGCTCTGTGTATCTCTGACCTTCATCTGGATCTAAGGGTGAAATGACCCTAAGGCCATATCTTTCAAACGTCATTCATCTTTTATTTAAATCAACCATAGTGGAATTATTAAAATCCCAATCAATTCCTAACAGCGCAGGGTAAGGACAACTATCATCAACTATCTTAATTACCTCAATTTGCAAACTTTCTTACTCCGTCGATGTCCACAGGGACATTTTCCAGTCTACCAAAGGCACTTATAGCTTACTGATTATCCATCCTAAGCCTGATAGGGGAATATATAAACTTATGTTTTCCCATTAGTTCCTAGGTTTTCTTCGTCATGACATTGACTTCTGACCCTAAGTCGAGGACCACATAGTCTATATCATATTCGCCTATCTGAGCATTCAAATGCCACTCCTTATTTGTCCTTCTCTTTTTATCGATTTGGTGTACTTCCCTATTCAATAAGGGGTCTATCTTTCTTGTCTCATACTATCTGATCAAATTTTGTAGTTCTTGTATAGCGCCCTCATCTTGAATCAACTTAATACAAGTATAAAGAAATTGCATGAGCTTTCTTACCTCTTTTGCTTCTCTTGGAAAAGCAGACTAATCAGGAACTTTAGATCCATATCCCCTAAATATAGGGAGCCTCATCTCATCTACCATAGAGCTTCCTAGGTTTCCTAGATTTCTTGTCTGAGTATATGATGAAATGCTAGTAATAGTACTCTTAGGGCTCTGGTGACTCCGAATATTCTGATTTCTTAGTGCCGATGAAAAAATAGGGGGATTAACAACACTTACTTCAATAGTCTACACAATTCCTGAAGTTTCTCGCTCGTCCCAATGAGGTTCTTCAGCCTTTCCCTCCTCTGTTCTAGCAGGTTATGAATGTTCTTTGTTTGTCAGATCTGCCTCTTCTCCACTATAGAAACCCTCATCCTCTTAGTTCTACTTGAATAAGTTCGCAAGATGAACTTCTCTAAACACTTTCTCACTACGCATATGTCCAGCCTCCGTGTCATTGTCGCTGTCCGAATTTCTGAACATTAGCTTTTTCCAAATCCAACAAATCTACTGGATCTTCAAGATGTCATTCTCATGAAACAAAATTTTGATCCTCAACTTCATAAAATGTAAAAATATTCCTCTGGGTCCTTGAAGAAATATCTCTCCACTTGGTTGTATGACTCTACTATGTCAAAAACAAACTTGGCGATGTACCCTCTAACGGTGTCGTCAAACTAGTGATCTTCTACTCGTGACATGGTGTTATCAACTCTCTTGACCTTAGTGCCGATGTCCAAACTACAAGAGGTCTAGATATGATCTCAAACTAGGTATCTGCTAACCTAGCTAACCACTCATATATCTCCTGATGAATTCCTCCAAAGAAAATCTTGTGTATATCTGTGAGGATATATTTCTCCAACCAATCCTATGTACTAAGATTAGGGTTCTTATTTTGGGCTTCAACGAAGTCTTTTTCTTGATCCTCTATCCACTTCTGAATATCTATTTTTTATGGAAACCACCTTGAAATTCCCTCACAAAGATACGGGTTTCGACAACAGAACCATTTGTTGGCATAGGGGAAGACCCAGGGTTCAGCCTCAAGAGCTCACCAACAAACCCTAACTACTGGCCCTTTCGGCAATACCTGTGAAGCATGCAGTCTAACCCAAAGCAGCTATGAGGGGGTTGCAGGATAGAGATGTCTACAACCAATGGGAATATCATGTGGATCTATTACCAGAATACACCACATTTATGTATCAAGTGCTAATTTAAATCTACTTCTAACATCTATCTAACAGATCTAACACAATATCATAATAACAGTATATCAAAGAGTAAGGAACACAACATCAATCACACACAACACAAGATATACGTGGTTCACCCTCTCCCTAGGGCTACGTCCACAGAACTGTGCTTTATATTATATTAAGACGAAGCATACAATTATTGTCTGCGCTCTTAGCTAGAAAACATTCTTTCTTCTCCTCTCATTCTCTCCCTTCCTACGCACCCAACTGTAGGACTTGACCTTCACACCCAGTTGAATATCTTACAATACCAGAAGGCTTTTACACTTAGCACTTCTTTCTCTCACAATAATCACTTATTTCAACAACCAAGCTAGAACTAGAACTTAACCCTCTTTCCTCATCTAGGTTCTTATTTATACATTACAATAGCTCACCGACAACTTTAGGCTGAAACCTGAGTGTCAAAACTCTAGATACCAAAACCCTAGGTGTCAACTTTACTCACATTTTCAGGGATTTTCCAGCCTGTCTTTCCTTCCTTCTCGCGCAGTGCTCCAAAGAATCCAACGATGGCTTTTTCCACTTGTTGAGCTGTCCATGATCCATCTTCCTTTTTGATTTGTCATCCTTGATCTCCTTGTTGAATGACTTGCTTTCTCGAACTTCTCTTCATCTTTTTTTCTCTTTTTCTCACTTCGACCCAGTGACAGTCACTGTGTCTTCCTCGAAGTTCGCATTTTGCATTTTCTTCCTTGTTCTTCTCTTACTTTTTTAACCAAGGGCCAACACCTATCATTTGAGGATTGCACCTTATCTAGTGGGAAGAATGTTCTAAAGGCCTAGAAGGTAAAAGCAAGCTGGAAAAATATAAAATCCTTAGAATAAAACCTCGAGATGCTTTGCCGAGGGATCCCCGAGAAAGCAATAAAAGGATTCTCTAAAAGAAATAAGAGGGACCCACAAAAATAATAAAACAAGACCTAGTCAGAGGATAGGGGGTCTCATCATGAGCCAACCTATTAGTTCCATGGGTACCTATAAGTATTATATTACCACCAGTTGGTTACCACGCTAGGGTAGTGACCCCTAGTTGCATGGCCGGGGGAAAGGTGGCCTCATCACGAGACAAACCTCTCATTTATGTGAAATTACTTGTCGATAACATTGTCACCACTGGTCACCATGCCAGGGAAGTGTCCTCTGATTATCCTCTTGAAGAAAAAAAAAACAATAAATAATAAAGAATAAAAGGCATGAATGGGCTTGGAAAAAATTGCATCCAGGACAGGTGCAGCTCACCTTCTACAAATGCATCCACAGGTAAATATTTTCACCCTCCACTCTCATTACACCCACTTGCTTGGACATATCTTATACACATCACCCACTTGCATTGATCTAATGAGGTCTCTTCCGAAAATTTTCCTCTTCTGGGGGACAGTAGCCCAATAGGATGCCCTGTCACGTTCTCCAAACTTGTATTGTAGGCTTGTATACTGTATTAGAGATTTTAACTGAGATAGTAGGGGTTTATGCACATGTTTGATAATATTGATGATGAGATGTGATTGACATTACTATGATCCCTATGACTCATGAGCCCGTGGAGGGAGTAGTTGTTGATGTGCAGGATCATGCTCGACGAACATGTACCATATTGGACCGGTACACATGGGAGATGATCAGTTCAGACCTACATGGGGATGAAGAGCCCAACAGATGGATGTTGAGACCCCATCAGGGGGCAGTGACAGGACATGAATGGTCATAGGCTTTGCACCAAAGAAGAGGAGGAAATTCCACCAGAGGCACACTAATAGAGCTTGACCAAGGGGGGTTATGCCCCCTCCATTGGAAAGTTGACCCTGGAAGGCCCAAGACATCACCCATGATGATCATGATATTATCCATCCTTGTGGATGTAGTGGGAGGTAGATTTGGTAGTGATGGTACATGTGCCAGTTTGGAGAAGCCCAAGGAGGGATGACGTTTTTCTTCAAGATGTTTCATTTTCACTAGAAGGGGATAATGTCACCCTAAAAAGGGCATGATGTCTCTTCTTAGCTTGATTAGGGTTTCAATTTAAACATTTAGTGTAAAAAAATATAATTTTTAGTATTTTGGCCTTGTCGGCCTTTTTATGACCTAAAAGTAAAATTAGGTCATGGTACAGTATAAATTGAGGATTTTTACTCTCATTTTTTCATCATCTTTCACTCAGTCATTAGTGAGGTCTGAAATTTGTGCTACATTTGGAGTTCTTGGATGAAATTTTGAGGCACACTTCCTTCAATTTTTCCCCCCACCCAGATAGATGAGTATCTCTTTTTAATTTAACGAGCTCTAGGAGGATAACACATGCTCGATATAACTCACCTTCGATAAGTTTCTCTTCTTTTTTTTAACAAACCAGAAGAAATAAGGGTTTGGTCCCATATGGGCCCTTCAATGTGTGATTTTAACGAGTCCATAGAAGGAAAACAAGGTGGTTTTTCATGTATAAAGAGTCTGAAAAGTACTTAAAGACGACTCTAGGGTTGTCCTTTTTCATAATTTTAGTCTCACAAGGCCGAAAAAGATATAAACTACCACTCGAAAGATTCCATTTCAAACATTTTAACGAGTGTGAAAAGAAGAAAGATCACTCGACAATTTTTTCATGTTTAGAGAGTCTAAAAATAGATTAAAGGAGACTCCAAGGGGTTCGTTTTTCGTATAACCTTTACGAGTCCAAAAAAGTGATAAAAGTCTACTCGATTACATCCTCGTGTATTTACGATCACGAGAAAGAAAAAAGACTAATCTTGGCAACTTATTGTCATGTATTTACGAGCACGAGAAAGGACAAAGACTAAGCTCGATATGGGTTTCATTTTTACAGAAGCTTGAAACAAAATTAAACTATGCTTGTAAATTCCCAACGCAATTTCCAAAGGTTGGAATACCCATGGCTGGTTGGTACTCTTCCCCTGGATTGAAAAGCTAGTGGCTTAACTCTAGAATGATAATCAAAGGCTAGAGACATGCCCCCCCAAGCTTCAATTCATTCACCACCTTTGAGGTTTTCACCAATTTATGCACCAGATGCATAAAAAGGATAAGGGTGGATGAAATGAAGGTTCAAAGACAAGACCTAACTAAATACTCGACTTGTTAGGAGAGGTGACTATTTCATTTTTTAATGAGATTGGCATAGGAAAAGAACTATGCTCAAGGCTCTGGGTTGAATCCCCAGATTTTTTGTTTCATTTTTTAATGAGCTTGCTACAAGATGAAAACTATGCTCAAGACCTATGTTTCATTTTTTAACAAGCTTTACAAAGAGAAGAAAAACTATCCTCATAGATTTTTTTTCATTTTTTAATGAGCTTGCCACAGAGAAGTGAAAATATGCTTGTAGTTCCTCTCCTTGCTCATGGCTTCCAAGAAGACAATTCTTTGGAAGGAATACATGTCAAGGGAAAAATGTCAATCGTGGCTTCTAATAGATCTTCTCTAGATGGAAGAAAAGCACTCTAGAAGTAATACATGTCGATGACCTTAATAAGGGTAGGGAGATCTGGTTCTAATAGCTCTATCTAAGAGATGACCATCTCAACTACCCAATCTAAGTTAGGAGAAGGGAGTGATTCCTTCTCGTGCATGGTTGAATGCATGGGGCAGGTCGTTACATAATTGATCTGTGGTGGGGCGAACATCGATGACATGTAAGGATCATTCAGGGAAGGTGGATGGTTGACCATCAAATCAGGGTAATGAATGAAAGATGATCGATCATTACTATGTTTCCATTGTGAGGGAAACACATCATTCGAAAGACAGTGGGCATTAAATATCTCATAGCATAAAAATAGTCTCGCCTGAGGAGCAGGTTAAAGTCCAAGGGGTCGTGAACTACCATCACATCAATGTAGACCATTTTTCCTCCCAAAGTAACCAAAAACTGAGGAATGATCCCTAAAGTTCGAGTAGCTCTTCTCTCAAAGGTTAATAAATTCTGAGTCATGGGTGCAAGATGTGGGGAAGCAAAAGCTTGCCAAGCATTAGCAGATAAAATGATAATAGAAGCATTTTCGTCTATTACAGTGTTAGGAATACTCCTATCACAAAACTGCATGGTGATTTGGAAAGGCACGTAAGAAGGAAGATGGGGTTCTGTCAAATGATTCCAATGAATATAAATCAAATGATTGCTTGAAGGGGGTGCCATCAGGATGGGTGGAGTGCCCCCTTGTCCAGTTGAATCTATATTAATGAGGTAAACCTGAGCAACATCCTCACTCTTTGAATGACGAGTGGGATCGACGGGTGGAGGAACCGAATCGACCACTTTGGTTGCACTCTTCAAAGGAGAAGTGGGATCAATCGATGGAGGAACCAGATCGACCACTTTGGGTTCACTCTTTATATGAAGAGTGGGAATGACCAATGGAAAAACTGGATCAGCTACTTTGGGATCACTCCTCACATGAAGAGTGGGGCTGACCAATGATGAAACTGGATCAGCTACTTTGGTTAGTGGTTCAACTGAGGATGAAACTAGATTGACCACCTGATCAACCAGACTGACCAAGGATGGAACCGGATTGACCATTCCATCAAATAACAATGGGTCGGGAGGAATATTACGATAACTAGATGGAAGTTGAAGCTTTTCCAAAAGAGGATAAGCCTCATCCATACGAGGACAAAGGTGAGGGTAATGATCACCTTTGCATAACATGCAAGGAAACTTGACAATTGTCTTCTTCTTACCAAACTTAATGTCACTAGTTGATGGGGCGTCACCATCATGTCCAACAGGGACCGATGACATGGAGGAACACATTTATAAGACCTTGGGAAGAACAGGGAAATCCCTCAAAAAGTGGTCACCCTTACAATGACTGCAAGGGAATTTTGGTTTTAGATTCTTCATTTTAATCTTTTTGACCTCACCAACACTCCTAGTACGATTAACAGTAGTTGGTTTCTTGGATCCAACCAATGTAGTCAGAGGCTTGGTCCCTTTCTGTTTCTTCTTCTTCTTCTCTTTCTGTTTCTTCTTCTTCTTCTCTTTCTGTTTCTTCTTCTTCTTATCAACGTGGTTACTCGCTTTAGAGATTTCACTAGGCGAAGGAGAAATGGAAAGAGACCTAACGGGTGAAGAAGGAGAAAGGTTGAAATGAGGTTGATGTGTGGGTGGTGTGCTTACATATAAATCGCTTGCTACATTCGAGATTACCAGAGTGGAAAACAACCATACTGGTAACCCAATTATGAGACCTGGAAGGCTCAAATTAGCGATGCAAGGAGGACCAACATTTTCATAAGAAGGAAAAACAAAAGTTTCCCCCTAAGCAGGGGTTGCTCCATTGGTAGTTTTGGGAACTAACACCATTAAAAAAATATCCAACCTAGAGTCTGCTAGGGAAAATAAACAACACACGCTAAAAATCTAAGAAGAAAACAATCAAACAAAACTTCCCACAATGAAACCGCTAGTTGGTGATGAAATCCAATGTCACGAGATCAATATAGGAAGGGGTTGGGATAGAGCGGTTGGAACAATTATGATGGAAACCTACTTAATGGAATTACACCTTGGTGAAAGATTCCACATAGTAATCATGGATTTACCCTCCAAGGAGCCCGAGTGAGTTTGACCACCATTTGTTCCAGGTACAACAAAGACTTCCCTTCACCGTCACCTTGTGTAAGGACCCTAAATATTATGGCTACTAAGGACACCAAATCGTAGTCAACCCCTAGGAGGGTAGATTCAATAGTCTATTCTGAACGTATGGGCAGGATAACAAGTCTGAAATCCTTCAAGAGAACTGAGGACAAGTGGACCAGTAAAACTCCAAAGGACCCCGAACATATTCAGAATTCATGAAGCACCGAGAGCAAATGAAGACAGTTGAACCTCAAGAATAACCCCAAATACACGATATGACTACTAAGAATAGTCAAACCACATAGGGATAATCTATGTATCTCTTACGAACGTGACCTCGTGCGTAACCCCTGTGTGAGAGGGGGATCCTAGCTATGCTTATACAAAAATTGGATTTTCTCTCCCTATCACAAGATGCTAAGTTAGTTTGACAGCTTTGGAAAGTTATCCTTTCAACCTATTCCAAATCCCTACACCTTAATCTATTGTAGGTTTGCTACCATAAAATGTAAAAATTTCTAATAAATTTTAGTTTAGCGTTGATTTTAGTGGTTGTTATTTACTCAGGAGGAAAATGGTGTGGACTAAGTGATGTTTGGACTGACTCTAAACAATGCAAATAAATGAGAATGCAAATATTTCACTTCAATGAAAGCTATATTATGAGAAGGAGAAAACATTTATCATTCCCATATGCACAAAGTCCCAAAAATTAGAGTAAAATCATCAATATCAAGATCATCAAGAAATGAGTCAAAGAGACTGTACACCAATACATGATTCTTGTCCCCCTTCAATTCAAGAAAAAAAAATTCCAAAAACCATGCAATTTCGCTACTTCAAACGCAAGCTAGTTTCACTACCCAAAAGAAAGAATGCATCTATCTTCTTTGTTTGATTCTAATGTATAAATAAATTAAATCCAAATCCTTTAATGCTCCACTACTTTCAATTAAAAGAAGAGTCAAATGAAAATGCAAAAGACATGAAGAAAACGGCTACAAACAAAGAATGCACTCAAGGCAATGAGGTATGAAAGAAAACAAGTAGAAACTTGTTCTAACAAGAACTCCATCAAGGATTTGACAACCAACAAGCATTCAAGGAGTACAAGGAAATGCGGAGAAGAATCTAAGAAAAGACAGGGAGAAAGAGAAATCACTCAAATTGTCTTGAAAAAAAAATCATCTTTCAATCCCAAATCAATACAATAGGAAGTGATAAGCATCAAATATCAACCCAAACAACTTCACAAACCAAAGTGAAAACCCTAGAAAGGACCTCTGCAAAAGAGGTTGCAAAAATATGAGTAGAAAAAGGCAAAAATCCTCCAAGAAGGAGATCAGATCTCCCTGTCTCAAGGGCACAGAGCATTGAATCACTCGGTAAATAACTATAGGGGAGTTATATAACTCTGATGTGGCCTACATAGGGGCGTTGATCTTCCCAAAAACTCAAAAATAGAGCCAAAAAAATGCAGAAAAACTCACCTAGAATGCACATAAATTGGTGAAATTTCTAGTGAAGATGGGAGAAAGGTAATGGATCATAAAAAAACAATAAAATTGATATAAAAGGTGGTAAAATAGTAGGTAAAAACTAGGTAAATAAAAATTGATGTCGATCCCCAGAGGAGTCGCCAATTTCTATTGTAGGAATATTCCCCTGTGGACAGGTGAATTCCCTCTTGGATATTAGACCCCCATGACCAAGACAGAAAAGTGCTAACTTTGATCACTGAAATTCCTTTTAACATAGCTAAATTATTCAATAGAGAAGAGGAAGAGAGCATCAATACCTTTTTATGATTTTTTTCCTTTCTCAGTCCAATTTGAGCCTTGATCCCCAAGTCTTGCAATCCAATAAACCACAAAGACAAAGCATACTTCCTATTCTACCATGATTTGTTTAAAACTAGATTCATCCAAAGAGACAAGTACATGCACATGTATTAATGAGAACTCAAAAGAGATACTTACAAACCATATATGAAGTCGCATAAGCCTCTCCAAATCCTCCTTGTCTAGTCCTTGCACAAAGCTCCCAAGACCATAAGTTTGATACCTCCAATTTGCTTCCATCCTTATGAGATCATAAGTTTGGTATATCTAAACTTCTCCATGACCCCCTCCTCCATGGAAATCCCTCATTATATAGGATTTGGAGGCTTAACCACCATGGAGAGGATCTCTCATCAGATCCACTAAAAAGGGGATCTCCAAGATATTTAGGGACAAAATATTTCTTAAGGATTTTAGGGAGGAAATATCTCTCAAGGATTTTAAGGAGGAAATTTTTCAACCATCCATGAGATCCTCCACCTTCCCTAAAATATAGGAAACCAAATGTGAGGTGGATTCTCACACTTAATTACTTTCTTTTTCATGAATATTAATAATAATTCATGTGCACTTGATTCTCACACTTAATTAATTTCTTTTTTCATGAATATTAATAATAATTCATGTGCACTTGCTATTTTAGCCTTCATGTAATATATCCATCCTCCACATTGACTAGGTATTGTGACATAGGTTATTCCATGGTTTCAAGGTTTATGAGACACTTAAATTCCACTTACGACACTTAGGGCGACTTACCTAGGTGTGCAAATTTCATGTGTAATAGTGAGTCAAATTTGAGTCCAGAAACCCTCCCATATCGTTAAGGCATGTGAATAGTCTATACATGTCAAATTTTAGTGCATACATAAACAGTTTGAAAACATTTCAACGTTGGCCCCATTTACAGGTTATTGTTGCCCATGTCTAGTCCTAGTACAATTTTTTTTCGTTGTTCCTTTTAAAATTCGTTCGAAACACATTTTTCCACATCTAACACTGTAAGGACATGTAATAACATCGATAAACAAGTATTAGTTTATATAAATTGCACAATATTCATCAATTATTTCTTTTCTTTTTTTTTTTCTCTCATGTAAGTACTTCTTTGCTCCATAAATTAAAGACTACTAGTACAAAATCATTATTTAAATATGAAATTCCCTCTAGCGCCTTATTCTTTCCACCAAATGCATGGGCCTAACTGGAGTGATGTTGGTTTTATACAACATAGGCGATGAAAATAAAGAGCGCGACCATGACGATGGGTATATTGTTGAGAGATCCATGCACCGCAATATTAATCCAAGAAAGTTCGAAAGAAATGAGGCCGAGATCAGATATATAGAGTGGGTGTGTGAGTCATATTTGAGTTTGTAAACCCTCCCATATTGTCAATGCATGCATATTTAAATCTGACACTACCAGGACACCATAATGATATTTAAATATGACACTACCATAACACCATAATGATTCCATTGACGCATGCAATACTTAGTGACATTGATACAACACCATCTCGGCATGCATATATTTTTATGGTGTTGATTTAACAATGAACAAAAAGAGGGATTTTTCATCAAAACTATGAAACACATTCATTGTATATACAATGTATAAGAACCTAAAATAAAAATGAAGAAAGGTTGATGCAAACTTAAAACTTGTGTCAACCAATTTGTGTACTTTGAGAGAAAAATAGGTTTTATGGTTTACATGATGAATTGATGATGGAAAAAAGTGGGTGTGTGAGTTAAATTTGAGTCCATAAACCCTCCCATATCATTAAGGTATTCAAATAGTGTATCCATGTCAAATTTCAATGCATACAGAAATAGTTTGAAAAAATTTCAACGTTGGCCCTATTCACAGATCATTGTTTCCCATGTCTAGTCCTAGTACAATGTCTTTTCGTTGTTCCTTTTAAAATTCATTCAACAGACATGTTCCTGCATCTAGTAATGCAAGGACATGTAATAATATCGATAAACAAGTACTAGTTTATATAAATTTCACAAGCATCATCATTTATTTCTTGTCTTTGTTTTTTGCTCTCATCTAAGTACTTCTTTGCTCCATAAATTAAAGACTATTAGTACGAAATCATTATTTAAATACAAATTTCCCTCTATTTCCTTCTTCTTTCCACCAAATTCATGGGCTTAATTGTCATGATGCTGGTTTTGTACAACATATGATATGAAAATAAAGAGCAAAACCATGACGATGGGTATATTGTTGGGAGTTCCATGCACTGCGACATTAATCCGAGAAAGTTGAAATGAAACGAGGCCAAGATAGGATATATAGAGTGGGTGTGTGAGTCATATTTGAGTTTCAAAACCCTCCCATATCATCGATGGATACATATTTAAATATGAAAGTACCATGACACCATAATGATGTCATAAACTCATGCAATACTTAGTGACATTGATACAACACTATCTTGACATGCATATTTTTATGGTGTTAATTAAAAAATGAACAAAAAGAGGGATTTTTCATCAAAACTAGGACACACA
>JASDQU010241727.1:6479-23830 GCA_032191745.1 Picea mariana | reverse complement strand
TAATTACCTAATCAAAAAGAGAAGGAGAATGAATAGAGTGTGATGCACCTTATTTTGGTGTTTTTCCTTGCTTCTCCAATTTGAGCTTGATCCCCGAGCTCCTTGGTACCGTTCGACACCTGCAATGCAATGGACAACAAGAAGACAGGAACTCTTACTCTACTCTATAAGATTAGTCTAATAAAATCCATCTCTAATAGAAAACATATATAAATATACACATATTATAAGGGAATAGGCCAAGCATATATTAATGAGAACTTAAAAGAGATACTTACAAACCATAGATGAAGTCATAGCAGCCTCTCCAAGTTCTCCTCTTCCAACCCTTGCACAAATATCCCAAAATCATAGGTTTGATATCCTAAATATGTCTCCCAAGACCATAGGTTTGATACCTCAAACTGTCTTCCCCCATCTCCATGGAAACTCCTCATTATATATGATTTGGAGGCTTAACCACCATGGAGAGGATCACTCATCAGATCCACTAAAAAGGGATCTGAAATATATTTAGGGAGAAAATATCTCTTAAGTATTTTAGGGAGGAAATATCTCTCAAGGATTTTAAGGAGGAAATATTTCAACCATCCATGAGATCCTCCACATTCCCTAAAAAATAGGAAACCAAATGTGAGGTGGATTCTCACACTTAATTAATTTTTTTTTCATGAATATTAATAATAATTCATGTGCACTTGATTCTCACACTTAATTAATTTATTTTTCATGAATATTAATAATAATTAATGTGCACTTGGTATTTTGGCCTTCATGTAATATATCCCTCCTCCACATTGACTAGTAATTGTGACATAGGTTATTCCATGGTGTCAAGGTGTATGAGACAGTTATATGACACTTACAACACTTAGGGAGAGGTAGCTAGGTGTGCAAATTTCATGTGTAACACTAAGTCATATAGATTTATCTATTCAATAAAACATCCACATGGAAAAATCATTTATCTTTGTTCATTGTTACTCAAACACACAGACTTGTAGTATAATATCCAATATATTCATCAACAAATATGCATATTCATGAACACAAATACAGAGTGTATGGATACTTATATATTTGCAAGATGTACCAACCAAATGACAATGGGTGAACACCTGCCCACCCAACCATAAGATCATATGCATTCATACCTGCCCTTTGACCACCCCTTTTCCAAGCCATGATACCATCAAGGAACCTTTCTCTCTCTGGCTTGTCAACAATTTGTTAAGGGCACTCTCTCTCTCTCACTGCTCTTGGTAGAGCTTTTCTTGTACCTACCTAACCTAGGAGTTTACGAGGTGTGTTAGATGCTCTCTAGCATCAAGATCATGACCTTTTCAACTCATATTGGGATGTAGGCTTTCCAACTAGCCTTTTAACAAAATTTTATTTGAGACTCACGTCTCTCCTTGTTATAACCATAAATTTCTCTACATAAATTTTTGAAGATGTACGTGCCCTGCACCAATACTACCCATAGACATATTCTTGTTGCACCACTACAACCTACATGCATACACATGTTGCACTGCTACAACTCGCATGTACTTGCAAAAGTTGCAAGGAATTCATTGAGATTACGGACAATTAGGTAGTTTTCCAACTAATCCACCGCGTATAGTCCATCACCCAACCAAATAACCATCCTTTTGTCATATAAAAGGAGGTGTTGGGGTCTCATTCCACATATAGAAATAAGAACAGTGAAACTCTTCCCATTTCACATCGCCTCCTTGCCCCAAGCATTTGCAGCCTTGTTGTGAGAATTACCTCAGAATTCCTTATTTTTACCTTTTTCCTCCACAAGAACTCATTCCATTTCCCAAGAAGAAGGTTGAGAGGAGAAAGATACATGGAGGTGCACTTGAAGCTTGATGAATCCAAGCCCAGAACAGGTTCGTCGAGTAGTAGCCGACACTGGTTGTAAGTAATCATTGTATTATCAGTAAAAGAAGTACTTTTCCTGTCCCAAAACATGATGTGTTGAATGCTCGCATTTCTTTATGATTTTTATTCTAACATCTAACCCTTATTTATGTATGAAATGTATGCTTGTAGCTTTATGTTTTTCTTTCTTTGAATGCAGGCTGCCTTTGGGAGGAGGTTTGTAGTCAGTGAAGCTATAAAGCATGAGAGGATCAACACCGGACACAGAATAAAGGTACAGTTATCAGATCCTTCTCATTTCACTTTTCTTGCATAAGTCTGGGGTAGGTTTGGGGTAGTTAGAGAAGTAGGAGACTTTTAAATGGTTATTGATCTACCTACATTGTAAACCCTGGTGTAGCCATAGGGGGGTTTTCCTAATAGAATAACTGGCGACCATACTAGGGAAGCCTCTAGGGGTTTAGGGGATTTTTGGGTGTTTGATTGGTTTTATACCTTTTGGAGTTTCTGTGAGTCTGCTGAGTATTTTAAGGGATTCTGGTCACCTATTGGTGCCATACTAGTTCTCCTTGTCCTGTCAGTCAGTTTGTTTCATTTATTTTTTTCAAGAAATACATAGGTGTACGTGACCTACTATGGGTTAGCACATGTACATATGCACCTTGCTTTATAGACAACCCACGTACATACACATGATACTTAATAATCAGTAGCGTACCTGTGTCAAGAAACTTTTTTTAAGAAGAGAAATTCAACCTCTTCCCTGATTGAGGTTTTATTTCTCAGGGTTTCTTGACTTAGTCTGGTGTCTCTATTTTTATAGTCAAAGCTTGGGTTAGATGTCACTTTGCTTGTCTTTTTCAAGATTTCTTGTGTTTACTTCGAAAGGGTTTTAGGTGAGTCTTTGATCAACTTGTTTGGTGTCTTTAGTGACTCCCTGCAATCCGCAGTGGGCCAGAGGTTAGTTTCAATCTTGTCTTTTTTTTTCACTTTTTCCCCTTTCGCTTGCTTTAAAGAAAAAGAAAAATAATTTATTTCAAGTTTCTTGTTTGAAGCATTTCAAAAAAAATAGAAAAAGATTTTCATTTCTTAGTTTGGTAAAGTAGTTAGGGTTAAGTTATTTTACTTGAAAGTAAAAAGAGTTCAATTTTTAAGTTCTTTATTGATTTCTTAGAACATTAAGTAGCTCGTAGTTGAGTGAAATTTTGTTTTATCTCTTCCTTTAAAAGATCTTGAAAAAGTTAGTTGTGAAAAGTTTGTTTAAAGAGTTAGTTGCAAATCTTTATTGTTAACTAGAAGTAATTTTTCTTTCAGTTTCTTTTACTTCTCCTCTTTTCCTCTCTCATACACATCACTAGTTTCACTATCGTATCCTTTGAGTTAAAACAAGCCATTTAAAATGAATGCTAATTAAAATTAAATAGACTTTTATGTTTGTAGGGTCAATCAATTAGTTTAGGCTAGAGGCTTGAATTAGGTTGGAGAGGAAACTCTTCAAGGCTTATAAACAAACATTGGAGTGAGATCTAGGGAGTGTAAAAGTCCAGTGACGTGAAAGTTATCTGGGACCCCCCTTTAACACAGGGGCTAAGCACAAGGTTGCATGTGGAAAGGTAGCGGATATAAACCCTCCAAAGCCGAACCAAATGTAGTGGGGAATGCATATTAAGGATCTGTCGTGGGATAATGTCGTTTTCATTTTCCTACAGAGCTTCATGGACCTCAAATCCATTTGATATCCTCAGTTGTCTATTGGACCATTTTTTTTCGATACCCTCGATTAGTTTAAGACTTTTTATCCTACTCATTGCAGTCCACCTGACTGTCGACTGTACCCGCCTGGTGACTATTTACGAGCTGGAAACTTAGTTGCCTTTATTCTAGAGACTTACACAGGTGACTTCGTGGGTATACCGCAATACCTAGGGTAGATGTTGGGCCACTCTTTGCAGAGTATACTCGGAGGGTGCTTCTGTGTTTGAGTTTCACTTGCACCAGTAAGTTTCTCTAGTGTTGGCTGGCATAACTGTTCTTCTGACTAGATAGTGGTTTTCTTGGTTTATCTTGTAGGAACTTTTCTAGTATGTGCTTTTTTTTAAACGTTAGTAAAAGCCTTACTGTGTTTTTGATATTTTCAAAAGGTGGAATATCAAGATCTTCGTTAGTTGCGAAGGCTTCAGGGCTTGCTACCAGTTACATTGGAGCCACCACTGCCACCATTACGACGAAGACTTGACCAACAAGGGTCATTCAAAGTGATCGGGCATCAGGAAACTATGCTCGAGCTAGCTATGAGAGGAGAACACTTGAATCCAGAGGAACCTACTGTTTCTAACTTTGGATCGGAAGCTCTCAAGCCAGCCAACCCTTTGATCATTGACTTGTCAGCACCAATTTTGGTACAAGTTGTCCCTCCAAGGGTAACACATAACGAGCGTCAGATATTCTTGCAAGCAACTATAGAAGAAAATGATGCTCCTTCCTCAGGGAGTCCTCATACTCCCTCAATGACTGCCACCATAGGGGGTATTCCACCTCCTAACCCACCTTCGTCAGTCCAGACCACAATGTTCTCGACCACCTCCACTTCGGGAAGTGGTCTGATCCCGTCATTGGCGACAACCACTACTCGTTTAACAAAGAGTGCGATGGGCCCTCCATTTTCTTCTGGGATTCCTAGATTTGATACAAACTCTGTCCTTACCTACTCCACCCTATAGACCATGGGTCTGGGGGAAACGAGTTCGAATGCTCCCTTGCAAGGGTCCATGGAGGGAACCTCATCCTCCTATAATGCTATCCCTTACGATGGAGGCCATATTCCTCCTTCGTCCCCCTCACTCGACGGTGATTTCCAACCATCTGTTGTGTCGAACACGAACTAAACCTTGTTTGGAGCAGGAATTCTAGGACCTTCTGTTGGCCCTTGACCAAATTTTGGGAGGACTTGGTCATATTTTACCATTTTTGGGACTTCGACAGCTTGTCGAAGATGGAGTGCCAGACAAAGCGGAGATTGCAAAATCTCAGCCCACTTTTGGGTCCCTTTTTGGGTTTTGGGAATATGTAATGGGAAAGGGATGTAGGCCCGAGGGTTTACCCATGATTAGGCCCATTTTGTATGTATAAATAGAAGGATAGGAAAATGTAAGAGAGGATTAATAGAGAAGAATATTGTATCTATGTGATATAGGCTAAGTGCCAAGAGGGAATCTGTGTGATCAAGAGTTTTGTGAATTCTGTATAAACTTGCATATCTTAGTGCAAGTCCCTGTGTGAAGGTATAGAAGGCTTTGTGCTGAAAGGCAAAGAAGAAGGATCTAGTGAAGTGCACAAATCTTGGGTCCCGTGCAAAGTAAGGGTTTATACAACTCTATGCTTGTAACCGATTGGCCAATGATAATAAAGAAGAAGAGTTGGTGGACGTAGCCCCAGGGTGGGGGTGAACCATGTAAATCTTGGGTTGGCCACTTTGTGCCTTGTTCTGATGCATTGATGTGATTATTTTCTAAGTGCTTTGAGATGAGTAGATAGATCTGTTATATATGTTTATGCATAGTGCTTTTGAAGTGTAGAATGTTCGGTTTGATTCATATGTATATGATAAGTGCTTGACCTATTAGGTCTGAACACTCTGTGGATGATAAGTGATCAAAAAATATAATCATTGTGAATGATGCGAAGCTTTGTTGTATCTGCGAAGTGGTTATTGATTGCATATTAAAGATCCAGTGGTGTTGAGTGCTATATTAAGTAAGGAATCACAGATTCGTGTACGAGCTAAGGTTGCAGACACTTGAGTCCTACAACCACCCCTACCTCTACCTTGGGTGAGACTTCATCTGCTTCGCAGGTGTTGCCGAAAGGGATAGTAGTTAGCTTTTTGTTGGTGCGTTGTTGTATCATTGAACCCTAGGTCTGCCCCTATGCCAACAAATGGTTCTGTTGCCGGGACCTGAAGCTGTGATTGTTGGGAACTGAGAAGAAGAATCTTGGTGCAAAAAGGGTTAATTTGAAAATATTATGTGACAATATGTGCCCTAGTGCGAAGTATTCTAGCCAATCTGAAAGAAAGAGGCCCGGTCTGAAAGAAAAGGAACAAGATCTGAACGCTTTGTTCTATGAGAAAGGTAAAAGTGGGAATTCTTGACTAAAAGAGGTAAGAAATGTAAGCTCTGTGCTCTATAAAGGTAAGACTAGTTAAAATTTTTATATTTGGAGGCTTTGTGCTCTGTATAAGTAAGATAAGTGAAAAATTTTGTTTCTAAGGTATGGATCTAGGTATGTTTAATAGAGTTTATCCTAGCTTGAAAACTAGGGCATTGATAGATGAAAGAAGGTTTGATATGAGTAGATCTGATAAGAATAGTGATAGATATGTTATACCTATGCATAGAAAAAATGTTTGGACTAACAAATGGATGTAGGATCCTAGAAAGAATTTTTTGCAGATTAGCTACCATGATCCTAGTGTGCAGTATAGAAGAAGTTGGGGATCGTTTAAAATAAAGAGAGGAGTGACCCTTTGTTATAGTTGCAGAATATTGGGACATCTTGCTAAGGAATGCCCTGGTGGAATATCCAGTTGCCTATGTTGCAAAGATTTGGACCATGAAGTGTTGGATTTCCCTAGAATGATTGCTAGGCTAGAAGAAATGAATCTAAATTAAGAAAACCCTAAGGCAGATCCAGAAGAGGCAGAACCCCAACAAGAATCAGAGAAGGTATTGATACAAATGAAACAGACCTTTAATGACCATCAATATGTTAGACTATTAGATATTTTGAAAGAAAAAGAATGCATTGAAGCAAGAATAGGAGACTTCGACATTAACTCTATCCTTGATGAAGAGACACAAGTGAAAATTATGCCAGAAAGAACTTGGGAAGCTATAGGGAAGCTTTCTATGATCCCTTCATTAGGGGGAATAGGACTATTCAAAGGAAAACTGATGATGTTATGTGGAAAGCTCGCTCAGATACCTGTGACAGTCAATGGAACTTCGACAAAGGAATACTTTGAGATTATTAAATTCATTGAAGATAGTGCCCCATTTATGATGTTACTAGGAAAATCTTGCATTGATAGAGATCAAGATAGAACAAAGGAATAAGAAGTCGTAGAACAGAAGATACAAGAGTTAAAATATTTCATGACCTGAAATATTGCATAGTTGATTGAACAACAAGAGAATAGATCGAATCTACCTAACACTAGAAGCCCAGATATCAAAGATACAGAAACATCGAAAGACATACCAAAGGTTGAAATTTCTACCCCAGAAGAAGTGATACACCTAAATCCTAGGAGAGGATATCAGCAGCACAAAATGACTATGCCCAAGGAAAATAAGAATCAGGATGGGAAAAGCACCATCGATATTAAGCTCACAGGGAAAAAGGCTAAGAAGCTAAGTAAGAAGAAGGCCAGGATTACAAAGTTACAGTAGGTTCCAAAGGGTACCTCACAGAAAGAAACTTTGTAGTATTGGAGCTTTGTCGAGATATCATAACAATGACATATGCCACTTCGTTATGGCAAAGCAATATAGCCGTTGGAAGCCGATATATCCGTTTGACTGTTGCTTTGAATGGTTGGAAAAGCAATTATGGTTCACCACTAGACCATTGGATTGTGCCATAATGGACAAAAGAAGAGTTAATGAGGCTCCTAACCATTGCAAGTAAACCATTACCAAGATTTCTTATTTATCTCGTCGCACCATGAACAAGGAACATTTTTTCCAACTGAGAATTTGAAGCCTGAATACTAGTAATTGCTTACAGTGCTCATTACGCTCTTGTTGTTCACTCTAGTGCAGTGTCTAAGACCACCGTGAACTTGGTTATTTTATCCTGAGAATGTATGTCTGATGAGCTTACCATTACCGAAGAATCCATAACAGAAGTTCTTCTTGAGCTAAGAACTGAGAGAGATGTCGGAGCGAGGGTTATCCATAGGATTATAGGCATCATCCATGAGAGGACCGACAACCTCTCCATACACTGCTCACACTGGTCCATCTCGGCCAGCCAATGAGAAATGTATTAAGCACAGAGATGACCTCACCAATGCCAAGATAATTCCAAGCATTCTACATGCCTATACACCCCCTCTGAGCGGCGCCATCAACCGTGACAATGTACCCGAGAGTTCAAATATGCTGTGATCACTGTGTACCTTTTGAAAGGGGTGCACGCAGTTCACACTGACCAGGATAAGCTCACAACACTGAAATTTAGTGACTTCAACCTTGGAGACCGAAAAGATTACATCATTCTTTCCCTGCATAAGTACTTGACCAGGACCAAAGGCAAGAATTCGAAGATTATCCCGCAGCCATGGACCCAGAACCTTGCGCAGTCCATACTGCTTAATGTGATGAAGATCTCACACTTCAGCCGACACCAGGAAGTCAATGCATGCGTGAAATTAATTTTGTCCTTCTACCACGGAGGTTACTTATGGTTGAATTGTCGCATCACTGTGGATCCGACCTCGATCAATTGGATCACAGGGCTGAGCATGAAGGGCCCTAACCCACAAGATTTTTACCCTGGAAAGACCTTTGACCGAGCATTAGCCCAACGAATCAAAGAGACGTATGGATATGTAGAGAAGGGTATGCGAGGTTAAAAGGTAGCCTCTATCCATAGTGGCACTGTGCGCCTTGCCTGTCAATTGATCGCGGGCAAGCTAGTTCACAAGAACTAGCCCACCCAAGTAACTAGGTTCATTGTTGACCTCACCAGGAAGTGCGCAGAAGGACTATAGATGAATTGGGTGCAATACCTCATGAACCATCTAGAGATTGATTGTAGAGGAGCGCAGGACCAAGGATATGAGTTCCACTTCAGCTGGCTTCTCATATTGATAGCTTTCATTGCATGGGAGATGTCGGAAGGTGCGACCTTCTCGAACATCTAGCCCTTTGAGTCTTTAGCTACGAATTTTAGTACCTTGTGGTACTCAAGTGATATGAACAAGCAGTGGCAATCCAATGCTGTCTTCCATGCCTACTATAATCAATTGAAGATCGCAATCCAGTATACACCGCGCATCACTCTGAACACCCTCTACAGGTTTTGGCCCCTGAAGAAGTTCAGCACAGACAGACACTTTATATACATCACAATGTGTGATAATAGGCACAAGCAACAGTTACAATCCTACTATAAGTTAATAGAAGAATAATTAGAAGAAATCACCAAGGAGTGGTCGACAGACCTCCTCATCTCAACAGACCCCGTAGATATTTCTGATATAGACAGTCCATAACTTGTGCATGATACCCCTGGACCAAGCAAGACCAAGAAAGATGAAGAATTTCAATATGTCAACAGTACTTATGTGAATACCACTTCAATCTCACCTGCGTAGGGAGGTGATGGTGTAGATCTAGGTAACACAGAGGTTGAGAAAAATAAAGGCAAAGTTACACCACCTAGAGAGGAGGAGGCTCCCTCCAAGAAAAGAAAGGTTACCCCACCAAAGCCTTCATCCAGGAATAAAGCTAATCAAACTAGAACCAAGTTTGAGACTGATCTCACTCCAGATGACTTCGACTTCATAATCGATCCACTGAATGATACTTTGCTAGAGATAACAGAAAAGAAGGAAGCCAAATAGGAGGAAGTGTTCAGTCGCATCAGGGACGAGATCCAAGGAGTACAACAAGCAATACAGTCTAGCCACGTAGTTTCCACTGCGCCCCTACCATTAGGAACACCAGACTTAGGTGATGAGCTAGCCCAACTACATCGGATTTCTAATATAGTCGAAGCTTGCCTTCGACGAGCTCAAGAGGAGATAGCACAAGCCACCCAGGATTTAACACAAGTTCAGAAAGACCTTGAGGACTATAAAAGTATTGCAGAAAAGGAAAATCTCGCTCTACAAGCAAAATGGGATGAAGAGAAAGCAACACTACAGAAAAAAAAGGAAGAGTTTCTCGCCGAGAAACTCGAAGTACAGGAAAGGGTTCACAATGCACTTCGCTCTGTGACAGTCATAGAAGTGACAACTGAAGAACAAGTCCCACAACAGGTGGCACAACTCGAAGAAGTAATCCAGTGGCTTCAGTAGCACATCGCAGATCTGGAACTTCGTACCATGATCGAGACTCCTCAAGAATTCAGAGACCTAAGGGAGGCAACTGCTTGTAGCGCAATTACCAGAATGAAATCCCTTGCCTTGGAGTGCAAGTAGCTGAGCTCCAGGAGTTTTCAGACATATGAAAACCTTACAAAAAATCTAGAGTTACAGGCTCTGGAGTCGCAGCTCTAGGAAGCAAAGTAGCATGTAGATACACTATAGGCATAGCTGAAGTCCTTAACACCGGTTGAAATAATGAAGAGGTTTCCAGAGCAGCACATGACCCAACAACAGATTCACACGATCCATACCAAAGTAATGGAAGTATCTCAACGAATTCAACCAGTGCAAGATAAGGCATGCCAAATGTTCACCGAAGTTTAAAGCCAAGGAGTAGAGCTTGAACAGGTCATCATCATAGCAGAAAAACACCTAGAAGGTCCAGTAAATGATGCATTCATCCAGGAGTTCACTGAGAAAGAGGTCGTAGAATTGCAGTAAAGCGAAGCATCTCGCCAAGCTTGAGGCATTTGAGGCATAATTGCTCAGACTAGAGTGACTCGAGATGAGTCAGAGGTGAGTGTTAGGGGCCTGTTGGCCCTTGACCAAGTTTTGGGAGCACTTGGTCATATTTGACCATTTTTTGGACTTCAACAGTCTGTAGAAGATGGAGCTCTAGACAAAGCGGATATCGCAGAATCTCGGCCCACTTTTGGGTCCCTTTTTGGGTTTTGAGAATATGTAATGGGAAATGGATGTCGGCCCGTGGGTTTACCCATGCTTAGGCCCATTTTGTATGTATAAATAGAAGGATAGGAAAATGTAAGAGAGGAGTAATAGAGAAGAATATTGTATCTATGTGATATAGGCTAAGTGCCAAGACAGAATCTGTGTGATCAAGAGTTTTTTGCATTCTGTATAAACTTGCAGAGCTTAGTGAAAGTCCTTGTGTGAAGGTATAGAAGGCTTTGTGATGAAAGGCAAGGAAGAAGGATCTAGCAAGCTGCACAGATCTTCTGTCCTGTGAAAAGTAACGGTTTTTATGGCTCTGTGCTTGTAATTGATTGGCTGAAAATAATAAATAAGAAGAGTTGGTGGATGTAGCCCCAGTGTGGGGGTGAACCATGTAAATCCTGTGTTGGCCGCTTTGTGCCTTGTTTTGATGCATTGATGTGATTATTTTCTAAGTGCTTTGAGATGAGTAGATAGATATGTTATATATGTTTATGCCTAGTGCTTATGAATTTTATAATGTTGGGTTTGATTCATATGTATATGCTAAGTGCTTGACTTGTTAGATATGAACACTGTTTGGATGATAAGTAATCAAACAATCTAGTCATTTTGAATGATGCGAAGCTCTGTTGTATCTATGAAGTGGTTATTGATTTGATATTAAAGATCCAGTAGTGATGAGTGCTATATTAAGTAAGGAATCACAGATCCATGTCCCAGCTAAGGTTGCAAACACTCGAGTCCTGCAACCACCCCTACCTCTACCTCGAGTGAGACTTCATCTGCTTCGCAGGTGTTGCCGAAAGGGCTAGTAGTTGGGGTTTTGTTGCTGCGCTGTTGTAGCATTGAATCCTGGGTCTTCCCCTGTGCCAACACCTTCTTCTTACACCAAGTCGGTGGGATATATGTCGTTCTCTTTGTTTGACACATTTGGTAATAACACTTTTTTGTTAGCTTTCATCTAGGCTAGGGGAAACCCTAGTTTTGGACAACATAATCCTGTGCAGGGTACTATTCTTACACATGGGGCAAGTAAAAGAGTTTTCTCCTCATAAGGACTTTGGAATCCTTGGCAGGGATTAGTTCCTACATTAGGGATGTCGACCAGAAGAAACCCCTTCCATGGTCAATATAACCTTAGAAAAGGCTTAGTACCTATGCCCGTTAGATCGACAGGGAGAAACCCTTTCCAGAATACTTGGAACACAATGTAGGGAGAAATCCTCACCCAACCCTCAATGTCTAATTACGGGAATCAGGATATGATGTCCCAACAAATGCAGTATTTGTATGCTGGTCAAGGCCATGGTGTCTACCAGAACCCTGACCAACAACCCAACTTTTCCTCGCAATTTGGTGCCAGTCAAATTCCAGGCTCCCTTTTTCCTGTACATAGTACTCAGCCCAAACTACCATTTCTGGCAACGTTGCACTTGCCATACTTGTCGAGGTTTCTTAACGACCCATTTTTTCATGATTTGTGTTGGCCCCCCATGCCGACTAAGTTTCCCTCAGACATTCTGAAGTTCGAAGGCAAGCTTGGTGAAGACCCAGGTGATCACGTGACAAATTTACACCTATGGTGCTCATCGAACTTGCTGCGAGATGACTCCATACATTTGTTTCTGTTTCAATGCACTCTCATCGGGGGTGCCATGAAATGGTACATTGAGCTCGACCGCTCAAGATACTCTTACTTTAGCAATTTGGTGATGGTTTTCATGAACCATTTTCAACTACCTGTGAGATACGATGCTAACACTGAATTGTTGGCAAACTTTGAGTAGACAAAGGCCGAGCATATCTCGGATCACATCCGAGAATGGCAGCATCGAAAGAGTGTGATCAAGGTACAAGTCCCACTGGATTTCCTGTTGGAGTGGTTCCTGAAGTATTTGGTACTTCAATTATCCAAGGACATTGCAATGTCGAGAGTGTTTTCATAGGATGAGGTGATAATGAGAGCACAATAACTCAAACTGATAAACTCTCAATGTGGCTTACTCTATGAGATTTTTCCAGATGCACCATGGTCCATCCTTGACAAGTCCAGACAAAAATATGGACCACATGTCGATGGCATAGTTGTCTCAGCACAAGAGAAGTCCACTAAATAGTTGTCAAATCAATTGCAACAATTATTAATACAATAGACAATGGCCATCTAGACCTATGGTTCGGTTGTTCCCCCTACCCAAATGTCGGATGTACTCAGTGTGCATTTGATGAACCCAAAGTCCAACCAACAGCCTGACGGAAATAAAAAATAGTGAAACATAAAGGGTAAGGGGGATAAGAAACCCAACAACAATGTTGGCGGGGGAAACACAGAGAAGAGAAAATTGAAGTATCTATGTAACCTTTGCACAGAGGACCATCTGACTCACCTATGCCCCTAACTTGCGGAGGCCCAAAATTTATTGGCACAACAACAACCTACTGTGTTAACGAACCCATTCCAACATGGGAAAAATATGACTCAAGCCTCTTCGAGCGTGGGTGGGGGCAGTCAGGGACCCCCTCCATCTTCTAGTAATCCCTCGACCGCAAACATTTATATGATAAAAGGTGACGCTTACATAGAAACTAGAGAACATGACTACGTAATGACGAAATCTGCCGAAAAGGGTAAAGAGACCACAAACCCACCTGTTCCTCTCCAGATTGAGAAGACAATGGGTGAAACAATGACACACATCCTGAAAGGAGTTTTCAAGAAAGCCTCCCATAACCTAAACATGAGGGCCACCCAGAATTACTCTGTGGTGGAGGATTTGTCACAAACCCCTTGCGCGATGTTTTCTTTGGAGGTCCTCCAGAGCTGCCCTTTGTAGAGAAAGGATTTGTTGTCCACTTTGGGCTCTGCTGAGACTTGTAATTCGGGAATGATCATGATTGATACGATTGACTTGAAACCTCATATCCCTTACCATGTTGCATTTCATATATTAGTGGCTCACCCCACAAAATATTTTACATAGAATATTTTTCGTACGGTGGTTGATGAGGGATCCTCGACCTGCATGATGTCATTGGTGTGTTGGAAGGCCATTGGCCAACACGTTTTGTCTCCGTCACCTAATCTACTTACTGCTTTCGACGTTTTTTCTTTCAGACCACATGGAATCATCCCTTCTTTCCCTATGTAGTTAGGGGGGAATACAGTGTGCGTCAAAGTTGAAGTGGTCGATTCACCTCTTGACTACAACCTTCTATTAGGAAGGAGTTGGACTTATGAAATTCATGCAGTTTTTACCACAATTTTTTGGGTCTTGTTGTTTCCACACGAGGGCCAAATCATAACCATTGACCAGTTGTTCTTTTCCTGGCCTGACCCTTCATTGGGGGAATCCATGGTCCCAATGATTTATAAAAATCAAAGTAGGGGTTGATTTTTGCCCACCTTTGATGGGTACCTTCAATTACCCGCCTCCTTTTGGCGATATCAATTTGATATCAATTGTCCCCGACTAGCCTAGGGATGAAATATTTCAAGTGTCATCATTCCAAATGACCCACTTTAATGATTCATGGAATCTTCCTTCCCTGTCGGCCTCGATGGAAGGGACATGTCATTCAGGCATGGCCATGCCCTTGTCCGTGGCAGAAGTTGTGTATAGTATTGTCTAGCAAGATTTAGTTGACCTCAATCTGACTCCCACATAGGATTTAGATCCAGTTCTCAAGTCTATTTGGGCTCAATATTCCCTCACCACTACTGACTCTTTAGACTTGGTCTTGCCCTCTGATGAGGCAATTAAAGAGGCATTGACTAGTTCGGATAGACCCTGGGATGATCTCCATCCTAGCTCTTGTTTTCTCTCGGAGTTAGGAAGAATAGAGGTAGGTGAATTCATGTTGACTATGACTGAGATAGGTCTTGTCCTATTAATCGTCTGGCTACACACATAGTTTATGTCGAGGGTAACATGGAAACTATTGCTGAAACAAACCTATTGGCATCTCCAGAATCTCTGGCATCGTGGAGAATGTTTTCAAGGGAGCGGACTGCTCCCCCTAGGAAATTCGAGTCTATACATATTTATTTAAGGAATTATACGACATGTTTGCTTGGTCTTACAAGGAAATGTTGGGCATTTATCCAAGAATCATCGAACATGAGATAATGAATTACCCTTATGCTAAGTCAGTGTGATAGAAGCTTCATCCGGTGAATCCTTGGAAAGTAGCAACTATTAAAGCTGAAGTACATAAACTGCTTAAATCCGGTTTCATCTACCCTGTATAATTGATGCAATGGGTGTCAAATGTCATTTCGGTTAACAAAAAATAGGGTACGATTCGCGTGTGCATGGACTTCCGTGAATTGAATAAGGCTTGTCCAAAGGATAATTTCCCCACCCCATTCATCGATCAGATTGTCAATGAATGAGCAAGTTGTGAGGTATTTTATTTCATGGATGATTTTTTGGGATAAAACCAGATTCATATAAAACCCGAAGACCAACTTAAAACAAATTTTATCTGTTCATGGGGCACTTTTTCTTATCCTAAGATGCCTTTTGGCCTGAAGAAATCTAGGGCCACTTTTCAGTGGGCCATGTATTTTTATTTCCACGATCTTAGACATATATTCGATGATTATCTCAATGATCTAACGTCACGATCTCACAAGATATTTGATCATCCCACACACCTTTGACTAATCTTTGAACGATGTCGCTACTATCAGATTCGCTTGAATCCTAACAAGTGCAGTTTTTGTGTGACGTCAGATCGTCTTTTAGGTTTCATATTTTTGAAAATAGGGATCATGGTCAATTATCTTAACGTTGAGGCAATAGTTCAGTTGCCTCCCCCATGCATAGTCCCTCAGCTTCAAATCTTATAGGGAAAAGTGAACTTTCTTCAACGTTTTATCACAAACTATGCTGAGATCACTAACGGGTTTATGCATTTACTAAAAAGAGGAGTCTCTTTTTGTTGGGATGAAGTCGCTCAACTCTCTTTCAAAGAATTGAAATGTGCCCTTACATCTACCCCTCTGCTCTGGCCTCCCAATTATATTAAAGATTTATTATTGTACTTGGCTACCACAGAGTCAGCCATCAGTATGTTCTTGATTCAAGAGGATGATATTCTCTAGGAGCATGTGATTTACTACTTGAGCCGAGGCTTGGTTGGAATGGAACTCAAGTACTCCCATGTTGAGAATCTTGCGTTGGTAGAAGTGCATGATGTCCAGCGGTTCCATCATTATATCATGCTTCGCAAGACCACCGTCATTTCCATTGTGAATCCATTTCAATATGTGTTGACACGATGCGTCATTGGAGTACGATTAGTAGATGGATTGTTATCCTCCAGGAATTTTACTTGGATTTTGTTTTCACAAAATCCAAAAAGTCACTGGTCTTTGCGGAACTGATCTCGGAACTTCTGATCAAATCAGGTGATGTTACGCCTGAAGAATCGCCTATTAAAGGAGATATTTTTCTGATCACATCTTTGGAACCCTGGTATGGATATATACTATTCTATATCCAAAATTTGAAGTGCCATGCCTCTACTTCTCGTGATGAATGTTGACGAATACACCATCAGGCATGAAACTATCTCATCCTCGATGACACTTTGTATCGTCGAGGTGTAGATTGCATTCTTCATCGGTGCCTTATTCACGAAGAAGAGAAACTCGTTCTTAATGAATGCCATGTTGGAGAATGTGGTGGTCATTTGTCTGGGTTGGAAACAACCCAAAAGATTCTATGAGCTGGTTACTTTTGGTCTACACTAATTAAGGATTGCATTGAGTCAGTCAAGAAGTGCCACCTGTGTTAGATCTTCTCTCGGAAAATGAGGGCACATACTTCTCCCATGTTTCGCGTCATTATTGTTGGTCCCTTCACCAAGTGGGGGATTTATTTTACTACATGCCACCTGGCCTCAACCAGGGGGCATCGTTATATCATCGTAGTGGTAGACTAATTCAAAACATGGGTCAAGGCTATGCCAATGTTTAATAATTATCACGAAACAACAACTCTCTTTATTTTTAACCAGATAGTAGCAAGGTTCGACATCCCAAAGGTGATGGTCACTGACCATGGCAATCACTTTCAGAACAAAATGATGTATGATTTAACATCAAAGCTTGGGTTGAGGAAAGATCATTCATAACCGTACTACCCATAAGAGAAAGGTCAGGTGGAGGTTGTGAATTAGTCCCTCGAGACTATTCTGCAGCGAATAATCAATTCTTCCAAGTCAAATTGTCATTCAATGTTGTACTCGACAATATGGGCCTACCGAATGTCTGTAAAGACTGCCACCATTTTCTCACCTTTTAATCTCGTTTACGGGATGGAATCAGTATTGCCTATACAATGTCAGATCCCATCTCTAATTTTGGCAATAGAGTTATTTCTAGACACTTCACTCCTTGAGGAACACTTATTATATCTCAAGCAGCTCAAGGAGAAACATCGTGATGCAACCTTGGCCAATGAGGCTCACAAGCAATGAGTCAAGTGTCAATATGATCGGTTTGTTCATCCTCGGATTTTCTCCAAAGGCGACCTTGTCCTGGTCTATGACCAATATAAGGATGCTCTGGGAGCAGGCAAGTTCAAACCCATGTGGTTCGGACCTTTCATTGTGAAAGATG
>JASDQU010241726.1:128127-138328 GCA_032191745.1 Picea mariana | reverse complement strand
CGCCTAAGATTCATGCAGCTTCCGCTCTATCTGATGGCTGAAGATGATCCTACACCAAATCTAACGAATTAGACCTGTCTTCCTTCCCTACACTCCTCCTGAGGCTTAACCTCCGTGCACCTTCTCCCGATATAACGACTGATGAGATTTCTTCATGAGATCGGACGACTATCAGTCTCCTCCTTCTGTGCCCTTCCTGAGCTCCTCCTGGACGTAAACACCTCAACGGTTCAGATTTCTTTGCCTACTGGTCCGACGGCTGCTGTGCTCTCACATGAGCTTCCTTCACACCTTTCTTCCCAGGCTTGGAAGAATTTCACGTTCCCAAAGGCTTCGACCTTTGTGCTCTTTCTCCTCTGCAGACCCCTCGACTTAAGTCTCACTGCGCGTATGAGAACGCTGTCCTTCCTGCGCTTTCTTCTCCTTTCGAACCCTCTAAGGATTCTTTGACTCCTGCGTCTCTGCAGAGTCTTCCCACACCAAGGTGCTATCTCTTCTGGGCTTTCACAAACACTCAGACCCCTTGGGGGGTTTTGTCCTTCTTCTACCTTAGATGGAGAATGAAATGGATGCCCTCCTGGCTATCCTTCTGCTCAAGCCTCTTCTTGAGTACTCCTGGGTATTCAGCAACCCAGTGAAATTTCCCTCAGTGGACCTTTCCTCAACTTCTAGAACTCAAAGAGTTCTTTATCCTTCTGTGCCTATCTGCACACTTCCTCGACGCCCTCCTGGCGGAGTATCTTCTCCACAGAACGTTCAATAGTTCTGGGTTTCTTCTGTGCACCCTTTTCACCTGCTCAATGCCCTCCTGACAGAGCTTCTAGAATCCTCAGTGATTCTGTTCCTTCTTCAAACTCTCAACAGATTTCTTTCCTTTGTGCACCACCATACACACGCTCAATGCCCACTTGGCAGAGCTCCAAAGAACTTACAACAAAGTTCTGTCTGTAACTGTGTTCCTCTCACACAGCCTTGCCTCTTGAGGTGTTCAAAAACCTCAAAGGTATTCCTCCTGAGTTGTCGACTTCAGTCCTGTGCCTCAGCACGTCTTTGCCTGACTCCTCAGAGTACAGAAATGCATCCTCTGTGCATGGCTCTCAGAACTCTCAGCATTCTGTCACACCCTCCTGGTGTGAAGCCTCAAAGACCTTCAACTTGATTTCAAATACACTCCTACAGAATGCGTCCACATAACACGCATTCACAACATATACAAAGAACACACACAGACATGCATATAATACAGAATAATGCAAGAAAAACTGCTTTGTTTATATTAATGACAAATGCCTGTATTTTACAATAGTGTCCTTGAGCTCTCTCTAGCTCTTCTCTACTCTACCATTCTACTCTACCTCAACTAACTCAAAATGAGATCTAAAAATATCTTTTACCCGAGGGGCTCATCAAGCGCTTCCCTCCAGGTCCACCTACTCTAATAAATTACATTCAATGGCTGTCTAGTCCTGCATCTGGATCTAGATCTCAGCCGATCTTGGCATTAAAGCCGATCCTATCTACAGCCTACACAAAGGCATGAATTCCATGGCTCAACAGCCTAAAACATTTAATTACATTGAATTTCAAAATTTCAAATGAGGCTGCGCCTCTCTTAAATGCGTGATTTGAATTCGCGGACGTGGCTGGTTGGCTGACATGGAATGATGCTCCTGCATCAATAATGCATAGATATGTATGAGTTTGTGTTACAGACTAATCTGCAGGTCATTGGGCTATGAAATAGCAAAGGGATAATGATAATGAAAGTGGATGTCATGACCACTGAACGAGAAATAATATGGTATGAATCTTCATATGTGAGATTATATTGGTTTGAATGCATTGCTATGATATGTGGACCAGTGCAGGATTTCAGGTGTTGAGACTGCCTAAAACTGAATAAACGATGACAAAACTCCCAGCAATACGGTGCCACTGTATATTCCATTGTAGGGTGTGGAACCTAGTCCTGTTAGGAGGGGTGGAGGCATTTCCCACCGTGTATCTTACAAAACTTGGAGTCATGGGAGGACGGTGTTAGCTCACGCTCCCCTAGACGTGTGATGATGACTGTCAGTTGCGTGCTGGGGAAGCTTGGTCAAGATAGTGACACTTCCACTTAAGGGTTCTATTTGGAGTTAGGTCAGTATTGTTGATGCTCCAAGATAGTCCAACAGAGGAAGGATAGGAATGAAAGATGGAAGTAAGTTAGGGAGGAAGGATGAATATAAATAGTTGAGAGTGTATGGAGATTCGTCTTATGGTGGAATTTATTGTTTTTCCTTCTGAAAAGAAAATGTGTATATATGAATATTCATAATTACGTAACTAAACCACAATTGTCTAAATAAAATTATTGAGCTAGATTATTGTAATTAAGGGGATTCAAAAACATTTCATTGGTTTATTATCTTTTATAAAATGAATAGTCTTGTTGATTGGATTGGATGCATACATAAATTACTATAGGGGTGATAGTTATTGTTATTAGTACATGCACGAGACTTGTATGTACTAGCTACACATGCATTTCTTGTACATGTACACTAGTATGTATGAGTTTTCTTGGCTTACTTACTAATAATGGTGGTTATTGGATATGAATGTGTGAACCATGTGTCTTTTCCCTTGTATCATAAAAAACTTTAACTTTGAGACGAAGTTTCTTGAAGGGTGGGTGTATGTAACAACCCTAAGTAATTAATCAATTGTCATGATTTAAATAATTGTTTAATGTATATTAGTTAATTAATTATTTAATTAATTGTCCTGATTTAATATTTGTTTAATGTATATTAGTTTAATTAATTAATTAATTAATTTCATGATTAAATATTTGGTTAATGAATTTGATTTTAATAAATTATTAATTTATTAAATGGAGACTTAATGTATCGGATGATGGAACCATTAAAGAGAAAGGGGATAAGGTAGATGACACTTAATGAAGAGATAAGGTGGGTGAGACTTAATGAAGGTAGAAGGCGATGAATGAGAGAGGGGGAAAGGAGGATAAGAGAAGGGAAAAACACTCAAGAAGGGACTTTTTTTTGGGGGGGAGAGCATCATTTTTTAGAGGAGAGGACTGTATTGCTGGTTTGGGGCTGGAGTAGCTTACTGGAGGGTGGCACTACTAGTTTTTGCTTGAGGAACTTGTTGGAGTTTGGTGGACTGAGACAGGGGTTGTTGCTGTGAGTTTTGGGCTTGGGGGCTAGGAATCCTTACGGAATCCTAGAGCTAGGGAGCCGGAGAGGCTCTGTTCCTAGCTTGGCTAGGAGGAAAAGATTCAGTTTTGGGCAGAGCAGCTTGGGAAGAGTTTCATCTTCAGCTTGGACAGACAGAGTTGGGGAAACATCATCACTTGAGAGGTATTTATGTTCATTATTATGGCATGCTCATTATCATTATGATGGTTCATTATTTTACTATGCTATGTATGTTATTCAATATGTTATTTATATCATGTTGCTCATTTTGAATTTTGATGAACCATGAACTATTATTTTGCTGAATATAGAACCATAAAGAAATTATGATAGAAATTTTATGTTTAAATTTATGAAATTTTAGGTTCTGTTAGATAGGACCCTACAACCAGGTTCGCAGAGAATTGACCTACAAAGGTTGTAATTTCCAATCTTTGAGTATTGAATAAAAGAATCTTTTTCCCTGTCCCAAATGATATCTTTATGTCTCTTATTTGGTTTATGCCTAATGATTTATATCTAACCCTAATTGATGAATATAAATGGAATATTTGTAGCCTTGTTTGCCTAAGCATTGATGCAGGTCAGCTTTGGTAGGAGACCAACATCCAAGGAAGCTTCAAAGCAGGAGGTGGTCTACATCGAACATTGGACTAAAGGTACTGCTTCTAATCCACTTTCCTATTTCTTTCTATTCATCCTTTCTGGAATGTTTGGGGTAGTTTAGGAATTAAATTGAATTTTAGGGAGTCATTTCTATGTCTATACTTACAACCCTAGTATATTTATAGGGGATTTTCTCGCTAGCAGAATTGGTGACTCCACTAGGGAGTCTCTCTAGGGTTTTTAGAGCGAGGTTTTTGGGTTTTTAATTGGCTTGTTGATTGCCTTTTGAGTTTCAGTCAAATTCTATGAGTCTTTTAACTGTTTCTGGTCACCTGTAAGGTGCATACCAACTTTCCCTACCCTATCAGTCTGCCTAGTCTTTTCTTTTCTTGAAAAGTCTCATAGGTGTACATGCTCTGCTTTGTCTCAACCTACGTACATATGTGCCTTGCACAATAGACAACCCACGTACATACGTAGGCTGTTGGTGCAACAACCCGTGTCTCTGTATCTTGAAAGTGTTTTTTAACAAAGAGAGGCCCATCTCTTTCTTGATAGAATTTTAGGATTCTCAGAGCTTTCTTGATCCTTCCAGAGTCTCTATTTTGGGCCTTAGCTTGGGTTGAAGATTTGTTGTTAAATTGTGTCTTATTTTTCTTCTGTTTTCCCTTGAGGTTTGGAGGGAACTTTCAAGTTTTATATCCTAATTTTGGTTTCTTGTTTGAATACCTATGTTTACACAGTTGGCTTAGGGTCTCTATCAATCTTGGGTTATGTTTTCTCTTTTTCCTGTTTCTTGCTTTGAATTTTTTTTTTTTAACTTTAGCTTTTCTTGTTAAAGCAGTTTGAAAATTTTTTTTTTTTTCTTTTCTTGCATTTAGTTTGGTAAAGTAGCCTAGGTTGTTTGTTTATAGAAGAAAACAATTGTAGTTTCAAAGTTCTGTCTTGATTTCCTGAAATACAAGTAGTTTTTCTTAGTCAAACGAAAGGAAGTTTTAGGATTTTTTTTCATTTACAAGATATTGAAACATAGATTAGAAAAGTTGAATTTTACAAGATTTGATTTAAGTTCGAAGTATCTTTTTTCTTTCAAATGATTTAAAGTTCTCTTCATTATTTGTCTCCTCAAAACACCATTAATATTAGCCTTAAAATTAATGCTTAACTTAAAATATATTAGACTTTCTGTTTGTAGGGTTCACCGACTAGTTTAGGGTTTTAGGGCCTTGAATTAAGTGTGAAGAGGAAACTCTTCAAGGCCATTGTAAAACAAAGATTGGAGTCTGAGATAGGGAGTGTCTTAAGTACAACATCATAAGAGTTATCCAGGACCCCTCTCTAACACAGGGGATAGACATGAGGTTGCGTGGGGAAATGTAGAGGAGATAACCCCTCCAAAGTTGGACCAAATGTAGTGGGGATTGTATATTAAGGGTCTTTCTTGGGAACAATACTGATCGCATTTTCCTATGGAGATTCATGGATCTCGAATCTATTCAAGATCCTTAGTTGTATTTTGGACCAATTACTTTTGACACCCTTGAAGGGATTCAAACTTGTTATCTTGCTCATTACGATCTGCCCGACTGTCGACTATACCCGCCTGGTGACTGAATGCGAGTTGGAAACTTAGTTGCCTATATTTTTATGGACTTACATAGGTTTCTGTGGGGGTATATCATGGTACCTAGGGCAGACGTCAGATCGTGCTTCGTAGAGTATACCCGGAGGGTGCTTCTGTGTTCGAGTTGCAGTTGCACTGGTTAGTTTCTCTGGTGTTGATTGGCATAACTGTCCTTCCTACTAGTTAGTCGACTGCTTGATTTATCTTTAGGAAACTTTTAGTCTGTGCTTTATGTTACACGTTAGTCAAGCCTTACTATGTCGACTGATCATTTCACAAAGTGGAAGATCAAGAACTTCATCAGTCGCGAAGGCTTTAGGGCCTGTCGTAGGTTACTTTGGAGCCACATCCACCACCGTTGAGGTGAAGAATTGGTCAAGAAGGATATTTAGAAGTGACCGGGCCACAAGAAACTATGCCCAAGCCTGATCTGAGAGGATATTTTTCGACACTGGAGGAATCTATCGTTTCTGATCTCGAGATTCAAGGTTTCAAGCCAGGAAATCCTCCCATAACCGACTTGTCAGCAATGATTTTAATTCATATTGTCCCTCCTGAGGTGACATCTTATGAGCACCAGTTTGTTCGGCAAGTGACAATGGAAGCGAATAATTCTACTTCGTCGGGGAGTCCCTGTACTCCCGTGACGACTACTATTGGAGGGGGCATTGTACCTCCTTCCCCACCTTCGCCTATCAGGACCTCATGACTTCTGGTAGTGGTTCGATCCATTTGATGACTTCAACCACTGTTCTATTCAATCATAATGTGACAGGCACTCCCTTCTCATACGGGATGCCTAGATTTGACACGAATTCAGTGCTTATGCTACTTTACAGACCATGAGTTTTGGGGGCAGGGAGATTTAATGATCCCTTGCAAGGGTCAATCGCGGGCACTACTACCCCTTTTAATGCCATCCCTTGCTGTGGGTGTCATATACCTCCTCCATCCACTTCTCTCGGTGGCATGTTCCAACAACTAATCACTAGTACATATGACCAAATTTGCAACAGTTTTTTGTTGATATTGCCACACTTATCCATTGTAATTTCCACGAAAGCTAAGAATTTTTTTCGTCGCTATAATTTCGTCGCTATATTCACGATCAAGGTGTGCTTGGAAACATCGACAAAATTATCTCTCCACGTGTCATCATCATCAAGATCGGTTAACCCTATGCATCGTCACAATTACGATGAAACTTCGTCGTAATTACAACGAACCACTGTGGCAATTACAACGAAATTTCGTCGCAATTGTGATGAAAATTTATGCCAAGACAAAAACTTACGACGCAGATGCTGTATGTGCGATGAAAAACTGTGGCAACTTGCGACAAAAATCCATGAAAACTTCGTCGCAATTGCGACGAAAATTTATGCCAAGCCAAAAACTTATGACACAGATGCTGTATGTGCGACGAAAAACCGTGGTAACTTGCGATGAAAATCCATGGTAATAGAGATGAAAATCCACGAAAACTTCGTCACAATTGCGACGAAAATTTATACCAAGCCAAAAACTTATGACGTAGATGCTGTATGTGCGACGAAAAACCGTGGCAAATTGCGACGAAAATCCGTGGCAATAGCGACGAGAATCCGTGGCAACTTGCGACGAAAAATTTGTTTCCAACGAACTATCGTCAATATTGAGACGATGAATTTAAGTTTTTAAATTTTTTTTTACACGAGATATGGTATTACCATATTACATTGTAATATGGTATACCATATTACAATGTAATATGGTAATGCCATATTACAATGTAATATGGGATTGCCATATTACATTGTAATATGGTAATGCCATATTACAATGTAATATGGGATTACCATATTACATTGTAATATTGTATACAATTGTAATATTGTAATATTGTAATATATTATATATTGTAATATTGTAATATTCTATTGAAAGATGGATGTTTGAGAAAATGTGTAGATCTTTTAGATTGAACAAGATTATAGTATATATATATATATATCCCTTACAAATAAACAAGGCACTAATCAACCAAATATTGGACACATGTGTTATCATGAAGTTGGATTAGAAGTAAGGATACCAATATGACAATATACACAAAGAATAATTTCGAATATTACTTTCAAAAAAACACATGGATTGCATGAGTGAGTCATTATGCAATTTATATTACACAATACTATGATAACACTTCTAAGATTGATGGATGATATCTTAAGACCATTTCTCGAACTTGTTTATTGTAGCCTCCTTGGATGATATTTTGACTTTTAGAAAGATTTGGGAAGATCATTTGAAACATTTGGAGATGATATTTTTAACCCTTCAACACAATTAATTGCAAGCCAACATGAAGAAATATGAGCTTGGAAAACAATTATTGTTGTGTATGTATTTTGTAGTTAGAGGATGTGAATTTTGTATTGACCTAAGAAATATAAAATTCGTTGTAAATTGGTTGATCCCAGATAATTTAATTGAACCAAGGTAATTCATGGGGTTAGCAAATTATTTAGGAATGAAGTGTCTCTTCAATGCACATTAGAAAATGAAAGTATAACCTTTCAACTCATTGCAATTGAAAACCAAGTAACTGAAGCTTTGATACGAAAGAATTGTAATGCATCAATATTAAATCTAATGAAACTTGCAATTTCATTTGAAATCAAAGAAAATGTCACATGATACATAATGGGGGAAACTTTGATACAGTGAAGGAGTTGGATAACATAACACTTGAAACTTTTGTTGGTGCAATCATAATATACCCCAAATAAGATAATGAATTGTACACCATAGTTTAGGCCTTGAAGTACTACATGAATTATTTGTTGGGAAAACCAAAAAAAATTCACTCAAATCATAATCTTTTATAATCCTTGTCAATTGATCCAAGTCACAACAAAGCCCAGACTTCATGTGAATGGTATCCTGCAACATTTTGATTCGGTATTCAAGTATGATAAATATATACAAAACCACATGGTCAATTTCCTTTAAGACCTCCTTGTTTTTATTTGACCATAGATCTAAAGTTAAACTCTTATGTACTTGAAGAATATAAGGGATTACCTACATCTAGCTCAAATTTTGGCAAATGGTTAAAACCTTACAAAACTTGTATATATATGCAAGTCTCGAGTCTTTGAGATGATTGTAGGCTTGAAGGAGGATTAAAGTATAAATTTCATAATTTTGTTGTTAAGAAAGGAGAGCCAAGAATAAGCTCATGTGGGAAGCTTGAAGCTGTAAAGTCGATATACATTTTAGAGTAAACAAGACTAAATAATATGGTAGTTTTTATACCATGTTGAAACATGAAAACAAGATGTAATTATCTTCTTCACTCATGTAAAGGTGAATTTTGGAATATCTACATTTATAATGTGTAGATATAATAGATTCTCAAGAAACTTTTAATCCACACTCTAGATGATAATGGATATAAGTTGAAGAGAATTCTATCCTTTATTTACAATTGCATGGGTATCCCAAGGATATAAATCAAACATTGGTTCATTTGTTGTGAGGCTATAACATCCCAATATTTGGGAAGCTTGTTTGTCATTTATATATATCATTGTTAATTGCACAATTCATTGCTCACCTCAAATCCTCCACCTGTGACTTTCTCATATTTTATTGTACTCACTTTAACTTGAAATTTTATCCCTCAAAATGGAACAATTAAGAAAATTGATCAATGGGAAAATATGCGAACTTCTTTAAAAAGAAAAATCCATGAACATGTGTAGGTATAAGAAACCAACTTGTAGGAATCTCAATCAAGTTACGAAAAGATGCATGATAAGCATTTAACAACACATACCTCCTAAGTTTGATCAAGTGTGGTTGCACCCACCAAAGAAAGGTTTAAAATGATATTTTAGGATTTTGGATAAGAATGAATAAAATCTATTTGCTTGGATTGGTCACCATATATGGTAAAATATTCCAATGTATATGTGGATCATTTGAAGTTGTCTATGCCATCCTCATTAGAAGGAGAATTTAATGAAGAGACATTGAGTCCCAAAGTTGATGGGGACCATTAACTTGAAAGGGAAAAGGTCTACTCCTAGTTGAATTCATATATTTGTACTGATGTCATATAGGCTTGTGCAAGTGACAAAAATTTCAATTTGTATGAATTTGGTGAGTGGAAATTTATGACCCACAAGGAGTAATGGTAAACCCAAGGGTTCATGAGAATGTTGAAAGGTAGAAATATTGTTAGGTTTGTAAAGTAAGGTTTTGAACCCATGAAGACACCATCAGTAAATAGGTTGTTATTTATGAAAATGTTTTAAAATCTCTTTCATCACCTATGTATAAGCTATTGGTCAATTTTGTTCTATGTTCTAAATCATTTGGGAAATAATGGCTCTTAACACCTTGAAAAATTGGAAACTCTTACGAACCTAAAGGGTCGTTATGACATTGAATCATATATTCTTATAAAAACATAATGTTATTTGATGACTTGATAATTTAGGAATAGTGTATATAAGGGCTAGTTATCAACTGCTTCCTTGATAATAATAAGAGGAATATTACTAATATAATAGGGAGAGACTTGTGAATGTCACTTGCACAATTGTTGGAGCATACAAAAAGGACAATAATAATGAGGTCCAAAATTTTGGGTACATCATGAATATGTTCAATATACAGGGGGTAGACTAATACATACTTTCATTTCCAAGAATGAGAAATGAGCAATGCAAGAACATGTTTAGCTAGATAACTACATCATAGAGGTTGGCATCTT
>JASDQU010241726.1:116169-128027 GCA_032191745.1 Picea mariana | reverse complement strand
TCATAAAAGACAAATTTTTTATATGAGTAAATAATTAATAAGCAAATAAGCATGCATTTAGTTATGTAAAATACTCTAGAAAAAAAAATTAAGTTGTTTCATACCTTAATGAGCTTCTCTTTGTTTCGAGAATAGGTTATTCTCTACTGAATAGGGCCAACCACGTGAAGGTGGAAGCTCATATGGCCCCTCCCCCCCCTCACATCATTCTCAATTCCCCATACCCAAAAAATTATTTTCTTTATATGGAAAACATATAGACATTAATGCATAACTAGGATAGTCATCAAAACATATGAACATATAAACATCGATAAAGATCCACATACAAGTCATGAATTTATACGTCTAATTTTTCTTTGATTTACGTTTTTTTACATTCATAAAACTGACAATTGGGATATCATCATCATCCAAGGACATTGTATTTCGTGTGCCCTGTCCTTCTATTGTTTGTGTGTGCTCATGTACCATACTTGTGGTACGTCGTTAAGAAGGGTTAGCTGGCATCTGTTCAGGGTCATGAACTGGAACAACGAAAATGATCATATCGATATGTTGAAATATAAATGAAATAACTAATTCATTGCTTTGATTAACATTACACTATTTCTCTTTACCTGTCTCTGTAGCTGGGACAATTGGTGCATTAATTTCCCGTCCACTTGGTTTCTCTTGCATTTCACTATCCTGAGCTACATGCTCTTCAATTTTGAGAAGATAATATATAAGTATAAGTTAGGAAATAAATATCTACAATCACAGTAAATATTTCTAATTCTAAAGCATACATATCGGAATGGGTACTCTGCTCTACACTATCACTGGACATGTGGACCCTTGTATGACGCGGTGTTTGTTGAATACCGCTTGATTCACTACTGCGGCAACATTGTTGCTTGAAAATAAACATAAATACTTAGTTAAGGGTGATATAATAAAATATGAATAGACTTTACAAGCATGCTACTGTGGTTTCCTTATTCATTTGATTTACCTACTTGGCTCGGGAGATAGGAGTCTAGCCCAAGATTTTTCTATATTCAATCACACTTTTAAAACCATGCTTGTAACCAAGCTTTAGGTTCTCCTCGGTGGCAGTAGTGTCGAACATATTTAACTGCAATGCATAACACCATTAAAAATACCAATAACAAAAACATATATTTGTTCGCTACTGTTAAATAAATATTAACCACAGTTAATCATTTAAATCTTACTATTCGGGCTTTGAGTTTTCCTTAGCCACCCTGCCCTAGTTTATGATGGCCGTGTTTTTCCACTCTAACCTTTGTTGCTTTAGATGTGCCCAGTAGCCTACATATGGAATTTTTGAAAAAAATTAGATATCGGAATTGTTACTTAAAACATGAAAGAAAAACATAAATGCCCATATTTCACTGATAATATGACATGTGTTGTACCTTGCTTGACCAACTCATGGTTGTCGTCCTTGTTTTTTAAACAAGTTTTCCTTTTCATCCTCTATTAGCACCTTCCACTCTTTCTTGGGAACCATGGGAGGGCGCTTGTGCTTGATGTCTATTTGTAATTTATCCCTATACTGATCCCTGGTGTATTTTAAATTCTTGCCGACTAACTTTGTAACCACTTTCTTGTTGAAAGTGTTGTCGAACAAGTTTACCATGTGATCTATTAAATCATCTTTCTTTTTGCTATCCTTTCCATTCCACTGTGTGCGAATGGTGGGGCCAAATAGCTCCAATTCTTTGTCAGGTAAGTTTCTATATAAAACATTGTTTCCTGCAGAAACGTGTTATCCATTAATTTATAATAATCTCAACAAATTTCTATTTCAATTTCATGAAAAAAATGAATCAATTAATGGGACAATTACCTGCAATCTTCTAAATCTTTATCGGAACACATACGTCATCCACCAGAAAGGTGAAATCTAGTGATCCAGTGATTTTAATTCATTCTACTCCATGCATAATAGTATCCTATGCACCTACACTATGTTCCTCTCTGGAGTCATCATGTGGAGTCCCAGGCTTCGGCTCATCATGCTTCGACATGTCATGCCGGTCAAAATCACCCCACTCATCAATGGATTCGAGGCAAACCTTGGGAGGCTCAAAAAGCCTCACTTGCACTTTGCTATGTCAACCTTTGTTTTGCATTGGACCATCACTGCTACCTATAGCAGTTGCAGGATCGACAGGTTCTCCACGCACGGGGTTTAAAAACTCCTACAAATGAAATAAATTTCTTTATCAGATCATATACAAAATATAAAACAAAAAAATGGATATGAAATTTTCATAGCTAATAAAAATATGTGAAGATGCCACTTACCCCAAAATTAGTTATTGTAGTTTGTAGCTCTACAATTCTTTCCTTGTCCTCCTGTGTCAGGGGTCTTTTGCTAATCAAACCTAGAGATTCTATGTTAGCCTTATTCAAGGCCTTCGTTACAGTTTTCATTGGGTTTGTCAAATAAAATATTTCATCCTCATCAATATCCTCTGTGGGAGCCTTCCCACATTGACCATGCCACAATACATTGATGAATAAAATTAATGAGATGAACTTTAACAATTGAGAAATTTATTTGTTGTAGTCATAAGTTGTTACTGTATTTAACATTTACCTGATGAGGCACTGCGTGTGCCTTTCCACAGTCACAATGGACATACGTAAAGGGTGATTTTCGGACACGGTCACCTTGGACAGATGTTGACACAATAAATCAATCAAAAAAAGTTATGAAATTCACCTCTAACATTAAAAAAATGAAATATTGCAGTAATATCAGAAAAACAATAAGAAAATTTCTTGATCTCAATGGTTATGAACAAATCCTTGAAGCACAGTAACCCTGTACAAATATTCTTGATCTCAATGGTTATGAACAAATCCTTGAAGCACCACACAGACCATCTCTAAGGGATATTTGGCTTATGGGTGGGATATGGGCACCATTCACAGGTTTTATGCATCATAGTTGGCTCTCAAGGTCTCTAAGAAGGAACTCTCCTAATTCTAGGTAGTGAAGCACCCAATGTGCGTCCTTATTGGAACCCTTTTTCATATAATAATGAAATTAAAAAGGTAATTCAAGAATTGTTGGAGGTGGGAGTAATATGTCCTAGTACTATCCCTTACTCATCCTTAGTGGTCAACGTATTAAAGAAGGAAGGAAATTGGTTCATTTGTCCTTAGTTATAGGATCACAATAAGTTGATCATCAAGGACAAATTTCCTATCCTAGTTATTTAAGACCACTTGGATAAACTTCATGGAGCCAAGTTTTTCACTAAATTTTACCTTCATTCCATATACCACCAAACCAAGATGAAAGAGGTAGACATCCCCAAGATCTCCTTCTGTACACATGAATGTCATTATGAGTTTGTGGTGATGCCTTTTGGTCTTTTCAAGGTTCAATCCACATTACAAATACCTATGAAAAAGATCTTTTGACCCTTCATACACAATCTTGTTATCTAGTATTATTTGATGATATCTTGGTTTACAATAAAACATAGGAATGTCACATCGAGCATGTTGATAGAGACTTGCAACTCCTACAGGGCCACTATTTTTTCATGAAACACTCCAAATGTACTTTTGGGGCTTCATAGGTTGAATGCGTGGGTCACATTGTAAGTCAGGAGGGAGTATGAGTTGATCCTATGAAATTCATAGCTATGCAATATTGGACCTATCCCAAGACCCTGAAGAGCTTACATGGATTTTTATGACTTCAAGGCTATTAAAGGAAGTTTGTGAAATTTTTTGGAAAAAATGTTTCTCCCTTAACTTCACTTCTAAAAAATAATGCCTTTTTCTATAGTGTAGTCATTGAACATTCCTTCTCGGCTTTAAAGGATTCCATGTGCACTACTCCAGTTTTAGAAATTCCATATTTTACTAAGTCTTTTGTATTGGAATGTGAAGCCTCGAGCAGAGGTCTTGGAGTGGAATTGATGTAAGAAGGGCACCAATTGGAATTTACCAATAAGTAGTTGTGTGACCACAATTTGGGTAAATCCACATATGAGAAAGAAACGATGGCCATCCTACATGTAGTATAGACTTGATGCCCTTATCTCATAGGGTGACATTTCCAGATGAAGAATTAACATCATAGTTTGAAGTACTTTCTCAAACAAAGGTTATCCTCACCAAAGTAACATAAGTGGGTCATCAAGATGCTAGGGTATGATTGTGAGATTATCTATAAGAAGGGTGAATAAAATGTGGTAGTCGATTCCCTATCCAAGCAATTTGAGGAGGATGGATCCCTCTTTGCCTTATCTTTACCCATTCCAAGTTGGCTCAAGTAATCCCATTTAGAATATTTGGAAAATGACACTATCGTTCAACTCATCCACATGATTTATGAAGATCCCAACCCTCCTAAAAGGTATACATAGAATCTAGATACATTGTGATATAAAGTGAAAATTGTTTTAGTAAATAATTCTTCCTTAAAATAAAGGATCTTAGATGAATTTCATTAATTTCCTATAACAGGTCACTTTGGATTTAATAAAACATATGAACGAAATAAGTACTCATTCTTTTGGGAGGGAATGAAAATCAACATCCAGGATTTTGTGGCAACCTATGACACTTTCCAACGAAACAAGAGTGAGATAGTAAATATTTCAAGGTATTTGAAATCACTACCAATCCCAACACATATATGGAATGATATCTCTATGGATTTTATAGTGGAACTCCCAAGGGTGGGAAAAAAATATATGATCATGGTGTTAGTAAACTTTCTCTCAAAATATGCTCATTTTTGTGCCTTACCACATCCATTTACCCCCTCCTTAGTTTCCCAAGTCCTCTTGTATCATATTTTTAAGTTACATGGCATGTCTACTTTCATTGTCTCAAATGGGGACCCTACCTTCACAAGAAAATTTTGGCAAGATTTGTTTAAACTACAACGTAGCCAAATAAAAATGAACATTGCACATCACCCCCAAATAGATGGTCAAACCAAAGTGGTCAAAAAGTTCTTAGAAACCTATTTGTGATGTTTTTCCTTTGAAAAACCACACCAATATGAACAATGAATTCCCCTTGTAGAATGGTGGTTGTTCATGTTCAACCTCATCATTCACAATGGGAAGGAGGTTGTTCATGTTCAACCTCCTCATTTCCATTTATTTGAAACCCTTTTCTTTGAAGATCTTCATTCCTAGGAACATCATCATCCTCATCTATATCATTGTTATTAATGTTAGTCTCCTCACTAAGATGAATATCATCCTACTTATCTATATATTGGGCATTGCCATGAATTATAGTAGGTGAATGATTTATATCCTCATCCATGTCATTGGAACCACCATCAAACTCTTCACTTGAAGGAATACATTCATCACCATTATTAATACTATTAAAGTCCTCACTTAAGGAAATATCACCTTCATTATTGGCATATTTATTGGTACCATTCAAAGCCCTCACTTGAAGGAAAATCTCCATCGTCATTAGCACTAGTTCGATATACCACTAGTTTGATCTACAACTAGTTCGATCTACCACTTGTTGTACAATTCCTAGTTGCAACAAGGTCTCTTCTATGTCCTTAGTATCTCTAATTCATCAAGCATTATATCAAGAATTTCATCAAGCATTCTATCAATCATTTCTATCAAACATTTCATCAAACAATTAGCACGCACACTCAAGAGATAGGAGAAAGAAGTCAAACCATTTCCTCTGGCCATGTGCCCTCCTCTGCAAATCTGTGTTCCCTCCTCTACAAATCCGTGTGCCCTAGCCTCCTCCAGTGTGCCCTCCTCCCATGCACCTCTCCCTCCTTCTCCCTTCATCCTCTCCCTTCCACTCTACATGCAAATACTTGTGCCCTAGCCTCCTCCTGTGTGCCTCTCCCTCCTTCTCCCRACCTCCTCTCCCTTCCACTCTACTTGCGTACGTAACCCAATCCTCTCCAATAGTGGTGAGTGGTATAATGGCTGACTGTGTAGTGGTATAATGGCTGACTGTGTAGTGTGTGACTTTGTAGTGGCCGTGACTATGTAGTGGTGTGCGATGGTGCAKAAGTACTCTAGCATGCGATTTGTATTTGGTTTTTTTTGTTATGTTGTTTTATTTTCGTTTTTTTATTTTTAATTTTTGTTTTAATTTATTTATATATAATATATATTATATATATATATAATATATATATTATATAATATATAATCCCTAACTCATAGCCCCCGAGACATAAAATCCCTAACTCATAGCCCCCGAGATATAGTCATGGATACATCCTTGTCACCTGACTGAGAGCGAGGGGCATCAGGAAAGATAATATAGAGATGCCCCAATTGGGAATAAATAATATTGTATAATTGTTCCTTTTGGATGGCTTCATCCTCATTTCTAGGCATATTCATGGATACATCCTTGGTGATGAGTGTAAGAAGGGATTCCAAGAACTACTCTATAACCCCCAATCAATATCAACTTGAACATGCAGGTATACCCTCTGATCCCTATGACTCCTGAAACAATCGCCCCCAGTGAACATAGTGTGACCTCAAACACACTAAAAGATGAATACATTATGGTTCTGAACATAATAACATCATAATAGATTGACCCTTCTAATACACTACTACTCTTAACCCCTATAACCCTTGATCTCTTAATTCACCCTTTTTATTTATTTCAAATTATTATTATGATGCATTTAGAAAAGTATGAGGTTAATTAATATGTCATTTATGGTCAACAATATCTTTGTTATTAAAGTATCATGTCATGGTATAAAATATCGATCACTATAACCCTCCTTGGACATATAGTATACCCCCCAATCTCCATGAACCTTGAATTAAATGGTCTCCCCTAACCCAATCACCCCCTCACACATTATGACCCAAAACATCATGTTAACCCCCAAGGAACTATGGCCACTAACCATTAAGCCACTAATATTCTATGACCACTAATAATTATGGTCCTAGACATTGTGTACCCACTGATCCCTACGAACCTTGACATGCCTAACCCTTGAAATGATCAACATGTTTCATTAATAAACCATGAAGACATGAGCCCCCTAAGAAACTATAATCCAAAACACACTAGTCCCCTATAAATGCATTAACCCCTTAAGAAATTATTATTTCAAAAAAACTAACCCTCTCATACACTGAACCCTTAATACATTATTACTTTGAATGTACTAACCCCCTAATAGAATTTGGTCATTGATCCATTTGATCCTTGATGAAATCACCTCCTAATAATTATGAATTTGAACACAATGAATCCCTATTATATGATAACCCCCAATCAATATCAACTTGAGCATGGTATACCCTTTGATCCCTATGACTCTTGAAACAATCAACCCTAGTGAACATAGTGTGACCTCAAACACACTAAAAAATGAATACATTAAGGATCTAAACATAGTAACATCATAATATATTGACCCTACTAATACACTGTGACTCTTAACTCCTATAATGCTTGATCTCTTAATTTACCCTTTTTATTTATTTCAATTTTATTATAATTCATTTAGAAAAGTATGAGGTTAATTAATATATGGTATAAAATATTTGACATTAAATTATCATGTCATGGCATACAATATCGATCGCTATAACCCCCCTTGGACATAATATACCCTGCAATATCCATGAACCTTGAATTAAATGGTCTCCCCTAACCCAATCACTCTCTCCATGTCAAATTTCAATGCATTCAGAAACAGTTTGAAAAAATTTCGACGTTGGCCCCATTCACAGGTCACTGTTGCCTGTGTCTAGTCCTAGTACAATTTCCTTGTAAAATTTGTATAAGATATTTGGAGAATGATAATTTTGAGAATGATAATAATGAATTGATGATGGACATAACTACATCATTGGTATGATTAGGTGCATGTCCTACTTTGAACACAATGAATCCCTATTATATGATAACCCCCAATCAATATCAACTTAAGAATGGTATACCCTTTGATCCCTATGACTCTTGAAACAATCAACCCTAGTGAATAAATTCATTAATATTGTTTGATTGTAGAATTCTTCATGTGGGTCGTATTTGAGTCTTGAAACCCTCCCATAGTTTCAAGGCATGCATCTACTATAACCATGTCAAGTTTTGGTGAATACAAGCACAAACTGAAAAAAATTCAACGTTGGCCCCATTTCGTGGCAATATTTTCAATTGCACACACCTTTCAATCTAGTCAAAGTTGATATATTAATGTCTCTTGTTACTGTGGGGTTATAAAGCCTCATGATCCCAATGACCACATGCCTCCAACCTTCTGATATAATGATCGTTGGGTGACAATATTTATGAAGGGTGACAAATAAGACTAGGGGCCATTTCAATTCAAGGCTAGGAATGACTAGGCCCACATCAAGTCAAGGAAGAAAATTAAGAAGGTACATGTGTTGTCCCATTCCATGTCAACAACAAAGCATCCATTCATTGGGAACAAATTGATGACTCCAATAAATTAGGGTTTAGGGTTTACATGATGAATTGATGATGGAAGAAAGTGGGCGTGTGAGTCAAATTTGAGTCCAGAAACCCTCCCATATCGTTAAGGCATGAGAATAGTCTATCCATGTCAAATTTCAATGAATTCGGAAACAGTTTGAAAAAATTTCAACATTGGCCCCATTCACAGGTCATTGTTGCCCGTGTTTAGTCCTAGTAGAATTTCCTTGTAAAATTTGTATAAAATATTTGGAGAATGATAATGATGAATTGATGATGGACATAATTACATCGTTGGTATGATTAGGCACAACCGCATAGAGATCCTCTTGGTTATGAGAATAGTTCATTCTCAACTAAATAGGGGCAACCACGTGAAGGTGGAAGCTCTAATTATGCCCACCCCCCCTCACATCACTCTCAATTTCCCCATATTACCTAATTTGAAGTTCTAAAGAACATGTATCATATACTATATTATACAAAATAAAAACATATAAATATAATATAAAAGATATAAACACATACCTCTTCTTTTTAGCAATTAAATATCATTCATCTTCTTCTTCATCCAGCTCAACATCTCTATCAATATCTGGTTCATAATAGATATTGGTGAAAGGCTCATACCTATCAACATCATCATTAATGTCATTTTCGCTACTATAGTTATCGATATCGTCAATGAGATCATCGTCTCCTACATTTGGATGATCAAATTATTCAACTTCTTCATCTGACACGTCAACTACATGAGCCACCTGCTCCTGATCTTCATAATCATGATCTTATTCCTCATTATTATCTTCATTCTCGGCTACATGATTGTACTTTACTGGTCTTCCTCTTGGATCATATCTAACAACGTATGACCAACCTGCTTTACCAAGTACCTCTGAGTAAAATACTTGCTCACATTGACTTGGAAGAACATAAGGCTTTGTACCTGGTTCAAATGCCCTTGTATTAACCATGGTAAATCCATTATCATGCTCAATAACAGTTCTTTTAGGATCATGTTCATGCACCTGTCGCCTGTACTATTTAACCTCAAAGAAAACTATTTTAAAGAAATTAAAATCACACTCAATTATATCCTCCAAATGGCCATAGTACCTATTCTCAGTTTCTTCCAGATTTTTGTCACTTCTAGAGGAAATTTTGGTGACCTTAAACACTGTATTTATCCCACAATTCAAGGTTTTCATCTTATCATCCAACATTTTGATATGCAATTTACGACCATTACACCACATAGCCTTGTGATGTTTTAACTACAACATGGACAACAAGTAAAAAATAAATTGCCAATTAATAATACTCATGTAGGACTTACTAAATATATATTCCAATAATTAAATAAACCAAATACATTGAAAAATTGGGAAAAAACTTGGAAAATGTGGGTAACAAATTTAACTTGCTTGTTTATCTTTTAAACCAAAGGCTAAATCAACTTCCCTTGATGTAAGATCAAGAAATTGATCTCGATGACGATGCACTGTTTTAATCATTTTACTCACCCCTTCCCATGATAACCTACCGAAGTATTCTTCAGTATATTCTATCCAATGCTCCATCCAATCAAGGTTGTTTGCAATGTATAAATGTAAAGCATCCTACTCTCGAGCAACTATATGATAGCATAACAATTTAATATCATTAATTAGTTATTATTAATAAATGAATAATTGAATAAATGTGTAATGTATTAAATCTACGTCAACATCTAATAATTACCTTTCATAGTCCTCATTTTACCTTTCCCCAATAGGACCTCCCCTTCAAATTTGTTGAGGGAGTCGAGATACCAAATGCGAGGCACATTCATATTTTCTGCTAATTTAGGTAGATATTGACTAATATACACCATGCATTGATATACCATATATCGCTCAACCATAGAACCCTCCGGACATGCTCTTTGTCTAACAAAAGCCTTCAATGACTTCAACTGCCTCTCCACCATCCACATCGACCTTGTGTGTATTGTTCCACATAATTCAATATCCTCAAATTTGTGTATGAGGTAGTGTTCTTGTGCATTGAAAAATGCTGGAGGTAGATACTGTTGCATTTGACACGTTAGTCAGGGAATTTCTCTCTTCCAATACATTATATCTTCTTTATGGATTTCTTTTGATGATAGCCACCTACAAATGTCGATGCAATAAAATAATATCAAGGCATACATAAATTTGCAGATAAAAGATAATATGTCAATAAGTTCCGCTACAAATCACATAAGAAGTACATTTTCCTTATAAAACAATGCTTACCTCATGTATTTGCCAAGTACATAAATAATTTGTTTTATGTTGTCAAATTTGTCTGAGAGAGATAAAGGTAGAACATACTGTAACAAAAAACAAATAATTATTATTTGTTTCCAAAATATTCATACCAATAAGGAAATATATTATAACCTACTAATTACCTTAATGAATGTATGCCAGTCATGTGTTTTAACCCCACCAAAATCACCTTTTTTAGTTAAGATATTTTGTATGTTTGACGAAAACCCCGTCGAAAACCTAATTTTTCGAATGACCTCTTTTACAATATTGCTCTGTTGCTCCATCAATAACCAAGGAAGACTAGTATTTTGTTGATGACCATCATCATTAGAATTAATAATAACACTTTGCAAGGCGTGATTAGCTTCCTGGATGTCACAACAAATCTTTCCAATTCTCTCTTTGTCATTCCTTCCATCTAATATTCGCCATAACAATTATGTTATGTTCTTCCTGATATGCATTGTATCAAACAAATGAACTATTTGTAGGTGCTCGTAGTATGGCAATCTACTGAATTGCATTGGGTAAATTTTCATTTCTTGTGGAAGCCCATTCGTGCCTTAACAACATTCATGAAACATCAACAAATTGAAATTAACACTAATTAATGGGACAAAATGAAATTAATACTAATTAAATTAGCCAAAGATTTATATAATAGGTCATACATAAATAATTTGCTCACCTTGATGATTTCTAATATATTCCAACTTCCATAGGCGAGGTGTCATTCTTCTTGGTTTTTTTCCGTTTTCTTTTTTACCATTGAACTTTGCTTTGTCTATAGTTCGATAAATATGGTTCTTAGGCAGAAAGTGCCTATACTCATCAAAAACTTCCTTTGCTAAACTCCTTGAACGATGAGATTTTATCCTCAGACCACAAACTGGGCATGCAAATTTACCCTTTGTTTGAACACCTACAAGATATATGAATAAATGTAGCATCAAATTAGAGTTACAATTTAAAATAATGCATGATTTTTTCAATAAATATATATAATATTAAATCACAAAATAAAGTAACAATATACCACAAAAATGTGTTAACCCGGGAGCATCATGAATTGTCCATGATAGTATTCCATGGAAT
>JASDQU010241726.1:88929-114060 GCA_032191745.1 Picea mariana | reverse complement strand
TGCCAACCACTTGTCATCCACAATTGGGTTGGGTTGGTTTAAATTATGACGTGTTGATTTGCATCTACATACAATGGTCACAATTTTATGCTACTTATAGTGGTCACAATTTTATTTTCTAAGACACTTTGGCATGTTCTCATTTTTCATTGTCTGACTAGTAGATTTCATCATGTTATCGTAGATTTCGCCATGAATTTTTTATATTTTAGATATTGATCCTTATTAATAGTGTATAAAATTTTTACATCAACTACAAACTAAAGTTAATCACTACATCTAGAATTGGGTGTGATTATAAAATTTTTAGAGAAACAACATCACATATCAGAAAAGGGTATGTGGATTATTGAGAAAGTTGAAACAAATATACTTTATTTATATTGGAAGACTATGATATATAATCATAAGTTCATTTGTTAAAGGTGCTTAGTCATAACACAATAAAGTTAAAGGTGGCTAACCATAAGCTAAGATGGTTGAAGGTGGTTAGTTAAAAGTGATTGTTATGTGCCTAATCACGACATAGATAATATCTTTATAATAAGGTCACATGTGTACAAATGTTATCTTTATATAATAACGACATATATACCTAACATAAGTTTAGGGTTAGTGTTTATGTATCTTATTGTTATAAACATGAGTTTCCTCCCTATCTTATATATGCCATAACTTATCATTTATCAATATAACAATCAACTTCAAGATTTTATTCATGGAGATTTCTTCCTTCATTTAATTGAATTACTAAGTGCTAGCCAACCATTAGGTGTGCAAGTATCCCAACCATTATTTTCACTGTTATATTATTTTCAATTTATGCAAGTGTGATCCCTTTTGGGTACTATGGATGTAACAAGTGGTATCAAAGCTTCAATCAAGCTTTTTTGGTGTTTTTTTGTTAGGTCTTAAAAATAAAAGAGAGAAGAAAATGACAATCAATTACTATCATTTCACCGATCAGGGTTGATTTTCAAGAGCAATTCCATATCTTTATCAATGAAAAGAGAGAGAGATTATACATACAATTGAAGGGAAAAGGGTATGTGGATTCCATAAGCCTAGAATATCATGGAATCCACATACCCTTTTCCATAGAATATACTAACTAGATCCAAAAACCAAAGACATGAAATATTGTACTACACATATAATATATTATCAAGGAAAAAACAAGCTACATGAAATTTGGACATTTGAACAAAAATTTACAAGTTAAATGAGTACATCAATAAAAAATAACATACTAACCTTGCAAGTTCAAAATCCGAGCTATGTAGATCAAGAATTGGATTTGTTCAACCGGTGGGTGATGGAAAAAATAAAAATCTCAAACAAAAGCCAAGAACAGTGTCGCAACTATAGAAATTGTGTCGCAAAGTCTCTTAAAGTCACGTATATATAGATCAAATAGTCAACTAGCCATTAACAACGACCAATGAGATAGGAAAAATTTTCATCACTATTGCCACAAAAGTTCGTCGCTATTGCGACGAAAATCCCGACTAGATGTTTGTCGATATTGTGACCAACTTTCGTGGCAATATCGACGAAAATCCTGCCCTGTTTAAAAAAAACATGAAACTAGTGGAAGCGTGGGAAAATTTCATGGAATAATCCACCCATATGTAGTAGTGAATTGGACCTAACGCTAATTATAGCTTGTTTAGTGGAGTCAGTTTGGGACCTTCATCCTAGAAAACACCAGTGGGATCTATGACGTTGTCTTTGTTTGGTGCATTTGGAAACAACACTTTTTCTTCAGCTTCTTTCCCGACTAGGGGCAACCCCAACTTTGGTCAACATAACCCGGTGCAAGGTACTATTCCTTTACAGGGAGTGATGACTGGAGTATACTCCACACAGGGTCTGTGGAATCCTTTGCAGGGATTGTTTCCCTCGCAAGGGATTTCAGTCGGGGGCAACCCCTTCCATACTCAATGGAACCCCAGGAAATGTGTTGTACCTATGCTGAGTGGATCGACTGGGGGCATCCCCAACCAAGGTCCTTGGAACACAACACAGGGAGAAATCTCTACGTAGACTATGTCATCCAATTTTGAGAGTCAGCCGATGATGCCTCAACAGACACAATTTCATTTTACTGGTCAAGGCCATGGTTTTTACCAAAACCTTGGCCAACAATCCAACTTTTTCTGTCAACCTAGTGCCAATCAAAATCCAGGACCCTCTTTTCCTGTAAATAATCCACAACTGAAACTACCCTTTCTAGAAACCCTGCATTTGCCAGACTTGTTGAGATTACTGAATGAACCGATCTATCACGATACGCGTTGGCTCCCCATGCCGACTAAGTTTCCTTCATATATTCCAAAATTCGAGGGAAAGCCTGACGAAGATCTAAGTGATCATGTGACTACCTTTCACTTATGGTGCTCTTCAAACTCGTTAAAATATGACTCCATTCAGTTGCACCTTTTTCAACACACTCTTATAGGGGGTGTTGTGAAATGGTGTATCGAGCTTGACGACTCGAGGTACTCTTACTTTCATGACCTGGAAATGGTTTTCTTGAACCATTTCTAGTTACGAGTGAGATGAAATGCCGACACAGAGTTGCTGGCCAAATTTGAGGAAACCAAGGCTGACCATATCTCTGATCATATCCGAGAATGACGGAAAACAAAGAGGTTGATTAAGGTCAAGGTCCCTCCTACTTTATTTCTTGAGTGGTTCTTGAAGTATTTGGTTCCTTGTGTGTCCAAAGACATTGCAATGTTTGGGGTGTTTTCTGAGGAAGAGGATATTATGAGATCCCAACAATGAGAACTGATCTACTCTTAGTCTATCATGCTTTACAAGATATTACTTGATGTGCCATGGTCTACTCTCGATAAGGAAAAATAAAAGTCTAAGCCCCATGCTGATGGCATAGTGCGCTCAACACAAAGAAAGTCCATGGATCTGTTGTCAAATTAGTTGCAACAATTGTCGATACAACAGACTATGGCCAACCAGACTCCTAGTTCAACTGCCCCTGCTACCCAGATGTTAGATGTACACAGTGTGCAATTGACAACTCCCAAGGCTAACCAACAGACCGAGGGAAAAAAGAAATAGAGAAACAAAAAGGGTAAAGGGGATAAAAAGGATTCTAACAATGTCGTCGGGGGAAAAATTGAGAAGAATAAGTCAAAATATCTATGTAATATTTTCACGGAAGACCACCTAACTCACCTATGCCCTTGGCTTGCAGAATCCCAAAAACTACTAGCACAACAACAACCGACTGTGTTGACAAACCCTTTTCCACAAGGGCGAAATGTGGCTTAGGCTTCCACATCCACGAGCACGACTAGGGGAAGTCAAGGACCCGCCACGCCTACTCCTAACAACTCAGTCATGAACTTTTACATGATGAACGACGATGCTCATTTATCAACTAGGACTCGTGACTACAGAACACCAAAATTTGTCAATAAGGGAAAGGAAGCCACTAACCCATTGACTCCTCTTCAAATTGAGAAGACAGTGGGCGAGACAATGAGTCACATCCCTAAAGGTGCATTTAAGAAGGCTTCCCATAATCCAAATGCAAGGGCCACTCAAAACTACTATGTCATGGAGGATCTAGCATAGACTCCTTATGCGATGTCTGCTCTGGAGTTTCTCTAGAGTTTCCCCTCACAGAGAAAATATTTGTTGTCCACCTTGGGAGAAACAGATATTAGTAACCCATGAATGATCATTTTCAATCCAACTGAACTTAAACCTTGTCTTCCTCACCACATCGCCTTTCATATAGTAGTGGCATACACCAAAAAATCGTAGACACAATTTTTTTTTTGTATGGTGGTTGAAGAGGGTGCCTCGACTTTCTTGATGTCGTTGGCATGTTGGATGACCATTGGCCAGCTTAATTTGTCTCCATCGCCTAAGTTTCTTACAGATTTTGACGGTTGATCATTTAGACCACATGGAATAATTCCTTCTTTCCCCGTGCAATTAGGAGGTAAAACTGTGTGTGTCGAGGTTGAAGTAGCCGATGCGCCTCTCGACTACAATATTTTGTTAGGACGAAGTTGGACTTATGTAATGCATGTGGTGGTTTCCACAGTTTTTCAAGTCTTGTTATTTCCGTACGAGGGTCAAATTGTAACCATCGACCAATTTTCCTTCTCTCATCCTAACCCTTCATCGGGGGCTTCCACGGTCCTGATGATTGATAACCTGCAACTTGGCACTATCAACTTAGGTGCTGGTTTGTTTCCATCATTGATGAGAACCTTTTATTATCCACCACCTTCCAACGATGTAAAGTTTATATCGGTTGTTCCTGACCAGTCAAGGGTTGCAATTTTTCAAGTGTCATCTTTTAAAACGAGCTACTTTCATGACTCGTGGAATTTACCTTCCCCATCGGTTTCGATGGAAGGGATAGGGAACCTTGGCATGAACATGCCCTTATCCATGCCTAAGGTTGCATACAACATTGTCCAGCAAGCCTTGTCCAACTCTGATCTGACTCCCTCATAGGAGCTCAATCCAGTTCTCGAGCCTATTTGGGCTCATGAATCTCTCCCCGCTCAAGATCCTTTAGACTTGGTCTTTCCCTCTGACGAGGTGATTCTAGAGGAAATGACTTGTCCTGACAGACCTTGGGATGATCTGCATCATAGATCTTATTTTCTTCCCGAGCTTAGGAGAATAGAGGCAGGAGAATTTGTTTTGACCATGAATGGAGATATCCCTTGTTCTATCAATCCTCTGGCTATGCAAAAAGTTTATGTCGAGGGTAACATGGCAAGAATTGATGCAACGATTCCTATCGATATCTCGAGAACCCCTGGTATTGTGGAGAATGTTTTCATCGGAGAAAATTTCTCCCCTAAAGAGATTCAAAGTTACACCGATTTGTTCAAAGAGTTCCGCGACATTTTTCCCTGGTCTTATGAGGAGATTCCATGCATAAACCCACATATTATCGAACATAAAATCATGAATTATCCTGATGTCAATCTAGTCCGATAGAATATTCATCCATTCAACCCTCGAAAAGTAGTGACGATCAAGGAAGAAGTAGAGAAACTGCTCAAAGCTAGTTTTATCTACCCCGTACAATTGACAAAATGGGTATCAAACCCAAATCATGTCAACAATAAATAGGGCATGATTCACAACTGTATGGATTTCCACGATTTGAACAAGGCTTGTCCAAAAGACAATTTTCCAACCTCGTTTATTGAGTATATTGTCGATGAGTGTGCGGGTTGTGAAGTCTTTTCTTTCATGGACAATTTTTCAGGATATAATCAGATTCAAATCAAATTTGAGGACCAACATAAAACAACTTTTATTTGTCCTTGGGGTACTTTTGCGTATCGAAAGATTCCTTTTGTCCTGAAGAATGTTGGAGCTACATTTTAGTAGGCCACGGCGTTCGGCTTTTACAATATCAAACACATAGTTGAGGTGTACCTTGATGATATAACATAACGTTCTAGCAAGAGATTTGATAATCCCTCCCATCTACAACTAATATTTGAGTGATGTCGCTACTATCAGATTCACTTGAATCCTAACAAGTTTAGTTTTTGTGTGACATTGGGTCATTTATTAGGTTTCATAGTGTCGAAAATAGGGATCATGTTCGATCCTCTCATGGTTGAGGTGATAGTTCAATTTCCTCCCCCGTGCACAATACCCCAACTTCAGAGCTTAAAGGGGAAAGCGAATTTTCTGTGGTGTTTTGTCACTAATTATGCCGAGATCACTAAAGGGTTTATGCATATTTTGAAAAAAGGGGTCCCATTCTGTTGGGATAAAGATACTCAACGTTCCTTTGAAGCATTGAAACGTTCCTTGACGTCTGCCCCTTTGCTCCAATCTCCTGATTATAACAAAGATTTCTTATTGTATTTGGCTGCTACGGAGTCGACCATCGGCCTGGTCTTGGTCTAGGAGGATGACATGCTCAAAGAGAACGTTATCTATTATCTTAGCCAAGGCTTGGTTGGATCAAACTCAACTACTGTCATGTTGAGAAACTTGCTTTGGCAGTCGTTCATTCTATCTACCGTTTTCGTCACTATATATTGCTTCGCAAGACCACCGTCATTACCGTCATCAACTGTTTCCAATATGTGTTAACATGATAGGTCATTGGTGGAAAGATCAATAGATGAATAGTTATCCTACATGATTTTGACTTAGATTTTGTCTCTATGAGATCTAAAAGGTCATTGGTCTTTGCCGAACTAATTTTGGAACTACCAGTCGAGTCTAGTGATATGATGCCCGAAGCGTCACCTATCAATGGAGATATTTTTCTAATTGCATCTTCGTACCCCTAGTATGGAGATATCCTTGTGTATATTTAGACTTTTAAGTAACCCGCTTCTTCTTCTCGCGATGAGCGTCGACAAATTTGACCCCAAGCATGAAATTATCTCATTCTCAATGACACTTTGTATTGTTGAGGTGTAGATTGCATTCTTAGATGATGTCTCACCCATGAAGAAGCATATCTTGTTTTGAATGGCTGTCACACTTGAGCATGTGGTAGTCATTTGTATGGGTTGGAAACAACCCAAAAGATTCTATGTGTAGGATACTTCTGGCCCTCGTTAATTAAGGATTTTGTTGAGGCGGTCAAGAAGTTCCACCCATGCCAGATCTTCTGTCGGAAGATGCGAGAACACCTTGCTCCTATGTTTTCAGTCATTGATGTTGGTCCCTTCACCAAGTGGGAGATTGATTTCACTACATGTCACCCAAAGTTTTCTAGGGGGCATCATTACATCATCTTAGCAGTAGAATACTTCACGAAGTGGGTTGAAGCTATGTCGACATTTAACAATGATGGTGAAAACGCTACCCTTTTCATTTTCAATCAGATAGTCACGAGATTCGATATCCCAAAGGAGATTGTCACTGACCAAGGCAGTCACTTACATAATAAAATGATGACTGTGTTAACATCAAAACTTGGTTTCAAACAGGAACATTCACCACCCTATTACTTGCAAGAGAATGGTTAGGTTGAAGCTGTGAATAAGTCTCTCAGGATTATTCTTCAATGGATGATCAATTCGACCAAGTCAAATTAGAATTTGATGTTGTATTCAGCATTGTGGGATTATTGTAAAACACCTAGGGTGGGGCGTCAAAATTTTATTCTTCTTAAGAAAAACAAAACCCCCACTCAAAGTTTCTATTCCTTTCTTCTCTTCCAGAGCTTTCCATCCATGGTCTCCATGCTCTGAACCAAGCTCAGAGCTAACATATATCCTCTCCCAATTTCTTTGGGTTCTCCCATCCAACTATACTCGCATATGCCCATGGGATATGCCCAGACACCAAGACAACCACCGTGTGAATCCTCCGGAGTGGAAAATATTAGAAGTTCACAATCCGACGCTGCGTGTCCTTGAATATTTTGATGGCCCCGATTCACTTCGTGACTTCAACGTTTGGGAGTTTTGAACACTCCAACACCTTTTTCCTCTGAAGTACTCTGTACCCAGAGTTACAGACTGAGTGCCACACATCCCTCATGATCGATGGTGTTGGCCCTTGACCAAGTTTTGGAGAACCTTTGTCATGTTTGGCCACTTTTTGGGGCTTCAATAGGCTGGTCGAAGACGGAGCACCCAGGAGAAGCAGAGATTGTGGGATATCACCCACCTTTACAGGATTTTTGGGGATTAGGGTTTATGTAATGGGTATGGGATGTCGTCCCATGGGTTTACCCATGTTTAGGCCCCATTTGTAATGTATAAATAGATAGCTAGGTGATGTAAGAAGGTGTCCGTGGCTTAGTGCATGAAGATTTATGAGTCAGTTGTAAACTAATGTCTAAGTGCTAGAGTGAGACCTAAGTTGGATTTGTGCATACTGTGTGTTGAGAACTTGCAGAGCTAAGTGCAAGTGATTGTAAGAAGGCTTTGTGATTGTACCTAGCTCAGGGAAGGAGGATCTGGCGAGGTGTGTGCAAATATCCTATCCTATGCAGAGTTGGCTTTGTGGCTCTGTGCATGTACGAAGATTGATAGAAGATAATAAATAAGAAGAAGAGTTGGTGGACGTAGCCCCACACTGGGGTGAATCATGTATATCCTCTGTTATGTGCTTTGTGCTGTATTATTCTTGTATTTTCTTATTTCTGTAACTTTTATGTATGTTATATGCATATGATGTAGTATCTTAGTGCTTAATAATGTGGATGAATTCTAGATTTGCTTGATGCTATGTGTTGAATGGTTAGATGTGTTAGATTTGGGTGAATACTACGTTGTTATGTAATTAGGGGTTTGACCTACGATGTGGATAAGGGTAAAAGCTAATGAATGTTAATTTCTAAGTGATCTGTTGAGTATTAGGATCACAGATCTGTGTCTCAGCTACATTGTAAACACTTGATTCTTACAACCACCCCTGCCTCTACCTCAGGTGAGACTTCATCTGCTTCGTAGGTGTTGTTGAAAGGGCCAATAGTTAGGGTTTTGTTGGTGCGTTGTCGAAGCATTGAAACCTGGGTCTTCCCCTGTGTGCCAACAAATGGTTCCATTGCTGGGACCTGAAACTGTGATTGCTGGGAACTGAAGAAAAGAAGAAAGCTTTGTGCATAGATTTGTTGCTATGGTGCACAATACTATACTTGACTTGTGAAGCTCTATGGTAAGAAGGGAATCAGATCTGAAGAAATGAGGTAAGATCTTAAAGCTTTGTGCACTGATAAAGGTAATATAAGTGGAGATTTTTGTTTCGAAGGAATGGATCTAGGTATGCTTGATAGATTTTTTCCTAGTCTGAAAACTAGGGTGCATCTAGAAGAAAGAAGATTTGATATGAATAGATCCGATAGAAATAATGAAAGATATGTTATTCCTATGCATAGAAAGGATTTCTGGACTAACAAATGGATGCAGGATCCTAGAAAGAATTGTTTGCAGGTTCATCACTGTGATCCCAATGCACAGTACAGGAAAGGTTGGGGATCATTTAAGAGCAAGAGAGGATTAACTCTTTGTTATAGTTGCAGAAGACCGAGACATCTTGCTAAGGAGTTACCTGATAGAGGCCTTATTTGTCTTTGTTGTAAATCCATTGGCCATGAAGTTTTGGATTGCCCTAGAATGATTGCTAAAGTTGAAAAGATGAATATAAGACAAGAGATCCATGAGAAAGGTCAAGAGACTAAGGATATGATAAAACCCCAGAAAGAATCAGAGACTATATTATTGTAGATGAAAGATACCCTGAATGATCATAGAGACATTAGTTTATTAGAGATCTTAAAAGAGAAGGAGTGCATAGAAACAAGAATAAGAGACTTCGACATAGACTATGTTTTGGATGGGGAAACACAGGATAACATCATGACAAAAAGTACTTGTAAAATTTTGGGAAATCCTACTATGGTTTCTTCATTGGGAGAAGTATGATTGTTTAAAGGAAAGATAATAACCCTATGTGGAAGACTTACCCATGTACCTATGAGTGCTCATGGAACTTCGACAAAAGAAGAATTCGAGGTCATTAAGTTTGTTGAGAACAATGCCCCCTTTGCACTTTTGCTAGGAAGGACCTGGATTGAGAAAGATCAGATCCGAAGGAAAGAAGAAGAGGAAGCTCTAGAACAAAAAAACAAGAATTAAGGGATTTTATGGCTAGAAGTATAGCACACTTAATAGAAGAACAAGAGGACAAGTTGAAGCAACTAAGGACTAGAGACCTAGCCGTCGAAGTTGAAAGAACACAGGAAGTCCTGAAAATCCTATCCATGCAGGAGAAAAGAGCACCTACCCTAGAAACAATAAGAGGAGAAGTATTACACTTGAATCCTTTGAAAGACCCTCAATAGTGTGAAGTTATTATGCTAAGAGCAGGAAAGAATAAAAATGGAAAGAGGAACCTAGTGACTCAAATCACAGGAAAGAAGGCCAGAAAGATCAGTAAGAAGAAAGAAAAGTTAGAAAATTGCAGGAAGCTCCAGATAGGACTTCACAGAAAGAAGGCTTGCAGAACTTGAACCTCGTCGGAATAACAGAACAATGTAGACTAGCACTTCCCCATGACGAAGAAATATGACCGTTGGAGGCATCCCGATCATTAGAATAACACTCCATAATGGATAACAATGCAATTATTGTCGAAAAGATTGCCATTGGATCGTTGGGACCGTGCCATAATGGATGGAATCGACATTCCTGTTTGTTGGAGGAGTCCATTATGACATTTTCTATTTAACCCGTTGAATGTGTCACTGGGGACACTTTTACAAATTGTGATTACCTGAGCCTACAAAGAACTGATTATCATGCTTTTCTTATTGAGACTTTACCACCCATTTAGCTATCCTGAGTGTTTGTTCGCATACCCACAATATTTGTTCACGAGTGTGCATGTCAAATAACTCTTTACAAATCCACTCAATGGGTGAGATGGATTGTCCAATGCAATGGTGCAAATATGCTCTTGACAAGGATGGAGTCCTCAAGAGAATAGAGGTAGCATAACATTACTTTGAATTCCTTGAAAAAAGAGGTGCATCCATGGCTTTTTTATAGCATTCCTTTGGGATTTTGTTTAACTGCTTTGTAGTGTGAAAAGAGGCCAATTAGGGCATTCCTAGGTCTTTGACCAGCCCACCAATCGGATCCAGTCCAAATTTGAGGGTCAAATTGGCTTGGGAGCTGAACCATAAGTGGGTGGGAGGCTGACCACTCTCATAAATGTGCCATTTAGCAGGTGCATAGATTTTTGCGATAACAGTCGTGCATCGTGCGCATGCGCGCTATTTCTGCATTCCTGTTTCACGCATGTGCGCGCGTGCCCAATGTTTGCATAGCGCTCTTCAAATTTTCACTACTTTGTATAGTTTTTGACCTTTTTATGAATGCTTTGGTATTAATTCAGGTCCATGGGTGACTTCATCACTGTTTGACGATGCTGAGTTCCTGTAACCATGTGCGGACGGAATTTCAATGATAACAGATGCCCCCTGATGGATGAGGTTAGGAGCATACATATAGATGAAATCCATCAATGTTTCTTCTACTGGGAATGTTGTTGTAAGAGAGAGCAATAGTGGGATCATCTAGAGCGATCCGATGGAGGGAAAAAGGAACCGGTAGGACCCAACCTTCCATGAGGTGTGTAAAATAGAAAACTGTGTACAAATGAGGCGGGCATGCCCCATGCTCGTGTCATGTAACTCTGAAAAAAGATGATTGAAGTGTTGGTGTAGACAAATACAGTGCCCTCAGGGGCAGTCGTGATAAAGGAAGAAGACAATTCTGTAAATGAACATACTCTGAAGAGGAGGCACTGATCACAGTAATAAGTATCACCGACTATGTGGGCATTGATAGCCCAACCAAGTTCAAAGGTCTTCGGCAAATGAAAGAACTAACTGCAATAGTCACAAAGTAAGACCCACTGTAACATGAGAAACTTTTGGCGTCGAATGTTATGGGGGTCAACGACAACAGGGAGCAATTGTATTTCACCCTGTGCCATCCAAGATCTCTCATTGAGTGGATAATGAGAATCAAGATACTGTCGACCTTTTGGAAAACTGTGCTGATGTCGACAAAAAGGGGGACGCGACTCCCAGAAGAAAATAGCTTCGTGAAATCTACTAGGTGAGGTGAGGAAGTCGAGGAGGTACATGGACAAAATCAAGATGTGGGAAGAATCAAGACTGCCCTTGGTTGGAGTATGTGTGAGAGAGAAAGTGGCCGCAACCGTTCAATGAGGTTGAGTGTCAGGGGGACGACAAGACTGGGGATAAGTTGTGCCAGAGGTGGGACAAGGTGAACAAATTCAGAAGCCAGAGGTAAGTGGCCTGTGGGGTACTCTGAAGATATGAACAATGCCGACAAGGGGAGATGATAAGTAGTGCTCCAACCAAGGGTGACATGGGTTGCGGTTGGCCAAAAAGAGGGAAGCAGGTCGCCAAAGGTGACGACAAAAAAGGTAATGGAATGATTGGAAATAAAGGCATTTGTATAATAAATAATGAATAATTGGGAAGAAGTGTACAAATACAGAAACGGGTGCCCTAGTGTGATATGGGTGGCCTGTGTAGGGCATAATTTGCTCGGAGAATTGAGGAACGGTGGGGGCCCCATTGGTGAGTTTCTGTATGAGGTAGGTGAAATGAAGGTAGATTTGTATATGAGCAAACTGATTGTGGATTAAATGGAGGGTTCATGATACTGCAGAGGTGTAGTAAAAAAACAGAACCGTGAAGAGATAATTTGGGAGTCCGTGTGGGAAAGCTAGCAAAATGAGGAGAAGGATTATGTGGTTGATTCATGACATGATGAAAGACTATCAGGACTCCCATCCCTAAAGGGTTTTGAAAAACAGCATGAGTGTCAGAAGTGTCAAAAGGTGCTATGAATGAGACAACTCATGTGGGTAAGAATGCTACTGGGTAACAGTACCGAAAATGCAAATGGAGGTGTGGGTATTGCAGAGCCGGGAATGGGGATCCTAGAGGCAAATGTCAGAGGGTGTGACTAGAGATGTGAGTGCGAGACAGAGGTAAAGACTGCATGCCAGTGCTGAGTATATACCTGAAGGGGTTGTGCCGATGTATGTTGATCAAGTACTTGCACACATGAAAACCAAATACCCAACATGAACAATATCTGAAGAGAATCGAAGATATGAGCATGTATTTGATAAGCGTGAATATGCACATGTGTACCTGACCAGGGTATGAAAAATGGCACCCCGGGGGATCAGGATGAAAAGAGGCCCAGGGACTGCTGTGATGTAGATGACGAGACATTGATCCTGTGGCTGAAGATGGATTGAGAAATGGACACCGTGGGCTCCCGGAATGGTGAGTGGAAGTTTGGAAAAAAGGCCTATATATAGCTGTAGGGCCCACATTGCCACCTCATTTGTACTTGCTGTGATAGTGACTGGATGAGAAGTTTTTAGAGGAGATTTGGAGATTTGGGGAGGATGAGGCAACCGATTTGTGATTAGCGAGCTTCAGGTTAGTGGTCTAATCATTCTACATAGAAATAGAATTTCATTTTTTGGGTAGGGGCTGTACGGAGGGCCGTACAGAGGGATTTTGTGGATGTGGACCCCACGTGCACGGGCGATCTGGAAGTAGGCGCGCACATGTGCGCACCTGCCCACCGGATAGATGTGCATGGGGGCACTAGTGAGGGGGTAAAAGGTGTGCACTATGTGAGTGCCTGTCGACTGTACAACTGCGCATTTGTGCGCGACTGTGGCGTGGACAGGCGTGCACCAGTGTGCACCTGTGTAGGTAACATGCATGCCTAAGAGTGCGCCTGTGCAACTAACATGTGCCTATTACGTGCGCGCCTGTGTAGTGAACATGCATGCATGTGTGTGCGCTTGTGGGTTGAAACAGCCGTGCCTTAGAGGCATGGTTGATGGGTGTAAAATTGATATTTGTGATGTTGTTGATGGTCTCATGGGCTGATATAAGACTCTTTGTTGTGGCTGTAGGTGGACAGTTTGCACGATGCTAGTGGGTTGGAAAGAGAGAGATTGGTCCCAGCTATGAGACGCCATGGCTATTGAGGAGCCATGTGTGTGTGCGACTTTGGCAACCTGTGGGTTGCCAAATTTTTTTGAGTGCCCATTGATACGGGCGTAGGAGTATCTCCTGCAGTTCCTGATCCAGATGTGGAGTCCGGAGCTGCATTTCTTCCTTGTGCGAGGAGAGCAGATCCCCTTCACTACGGTGGAGGACATGTACTTCTTGACTGGGCTCCGATTTCGGGGTGTTCCCCTACTGATGGAGCCGGTGCTACCGAGGGATCTGGCCCTAGTGACCGTTGGCCGGAGATACTGTTTAGGTCAGAACTTTATGTTTGGGATGGTTGTGAGCATTAGGTTGATAGATTCCCTAGCACATTATTGTATAGCAGCGATGATTGTGTGAGTATATGGGTCACTGGCAACCCAACGAATCAGTGGGGGCTAGCTGATGGTGATGGGGAGAGTGTTGGCCGACGAGCATTTCACCTGGGGTCTTACACTCCACGCGAGGATGGTGGGGCAGTTGGACCACTATCGGTCCATGGATATGGGGGAGTTTGCCTTTGGGTCCATCCTGGTGGCCTGGTTTCTGGAGAGGGTGCCGATGTTGTGCCCTAGGATTCTATTGGGTGCGTCTGGGGTGCGAGAGCTGTGACTGAGGCGGTGGTCGACCGTGTTGCTTCACCATGGTGGTGGCGAGGGTGGCCACTTCTTCACTGCAGAGGCGGCACAGGTATGGTGGCAGATGCCGTAGGTGATACTATGGTACCCCTATGCCGGGGTTGACTTCCGGGATGATTTGGACATGGTTCTCCCTTCAGGGGAGCTGTTTGACCACCAAGGTATGTTGATTGATAATGTTGAGATGTATGTTTTTGTGTTTTTGTGAGATAGCATGCCATATGTATATGATAGAGATGCTGATACTATCTATTGTTTGTTTGCATGTGCAGATGTGGCACCTCGCGGGTGCGAGGTGGAGTTACAGAGAGTGCTGGAGAGACCACCGTGAGGAGAGAGACGTTGGCATGAGGACACCGTGGTGTGACTAGCTGAGCCAGAGAGGGCAGCGAGGAGGTGCCGGTTTGATGACCCTGGTGCTGGGACATCACACGCTCCTTCGACGGCTGCCGGAGCGGATTTTGAGAACATACGCCGTTGTCTGGAGACGATCTTATAGGATGTGCCTGAGGGCATATGGTCTCGCATCCAGGATGAGGCTTTCCTGGAGCAGTGTGTGGGGGTGCCACCACCATGGCGGGCCATAGTACGATGGGCAGCAGTGGCTGTTGTGATGACGACCGGATGACTATCGCTGGGGCAGGAGGGGCCGGTAGGGGGTGGACCACCATCACCTGGGGCAGGGGGTGGTGGGCTGCCACCGCCTAAGGGAGGAGCAGGGAGTGGTGCTCTAGAGGCATCGTGAGTGGTGCTCTAATGCATTTGATGTATATATATATATTTTGTATATAGGCCGGTGAGCTCATTTTGTACCGAGGTACTGCATTGGCCTACGGATACTTGTATTTTTTGTATGTAAACATTCAGATGGCACTATGGACCTTTATATATACATGAGCATACATGTTTGAGATTTATGTGGTGTTCACATGTTTTTGGTTAATGTTTTGATGATGTCTATTCTATATATATGTTGTGACAGGTTTTTTGATATGTTTATTTATGTGTAGAGGTAGCTTGATGGGATATGTGCCAATCTAACACTATGTTAGCTATGTTATCTGTAATTTGATTCAATTGTCTTGGAATATGTGTAAATGTAATGGAATCAAAATGTCAAGATAAAAGACTAACCTGTAGGTATTTGAGAAAGAGGAAAAGATCACGGATGCGGTACACATTGTTGAGCTGGAGTACGACTAGTTGAGAGTCGAGGAAGACGCTAAGGTGACAACTACAATGATGCTAGGCATTGGCCAGGAGGCCAATGACGACGGTGTATTCGGCTTGATTGTTGGTTGCTGAACCCAAATAGATGCCGCCCAAATGGATAATTTCATGTGAGGTGGTATAGAGATCCCAAGCAGCCGAAGCGAGATTTTGTGTCCAACGGCTGGTGCTGTTGGCGTAACCGATGTGGTAGGCTGGTGGAGGAAGTATCTATCCAGAGCACAAAGGATAGTTTAGGCACGAGGGAGGAAAAAAGATTAAAAAACACTATAAAAGAAAATAACCTAAAGTAGAATGACTACGTTTAAGTGTAAAATTTCTTGAGATACAACCTGTTGACGAGTTTTTGAGAGAGAGGCCTTCAGGGGAGGCTAGGATGTATGCGCCTTTGGTGAGGCAATGTTGGATAATGTATGGGCCATGCCAGAATGACTTGAATTGGCTGTGGCCAAAGGTATCATGAGCGATATTGTAAGCCAGGATGAGGTCACCTTCGTGAAATGAGCGAAGGTTGACATGGCGATCAAAGGTAGCCTTGGATCATTTTTTATCTGCCTTGTTGTTCTGTAAGGAAGATCGATGATCTTCATCCAGAGACTCTAAGTTCAGCAAGCGCTGCTCCATTGGAGCAGTGTCGGGTAATAGCTCAATTGTGGTGTGTAAGGTGGGAATTTCACACTCGATGGGAAGAGTGGCCTCAACCCCATGGACTAAATGAAATGGTGTGAAACCAGTAGCTTTTTTCATAGCTATTCGATAAGCCCATAACGCAGAAAATAACATATGATGCCAATTGGTTTTATGTTTATTAACCGTGCGCTGTAACATGGTCTTGAGGACTTTGTTAACTACTTCGACTTGTCCATTCAACTGAGGGTAATATGGTTAGGCAAACTCATGAGAGAATCCTAACCGAGATGAGAGTTCGAAGAAGATCTCATTCTCGAAGTGTTTCCCATGATTGGAAATGAGTTGAAGGGGTACTCCAAAGCGGGATATGACGTGGTTAAAGAAAAAACACGCTGTGGTGTCAGCGGTGTTGTTGAAAGTGGGCATAGCTTCTGCCCATTTGGTGATGTAATCAATGGCGACAACGATGTATTTGTGATCATTGCTGAAGGGGGGATTACAAGTCATAAATTCAATGCCCCATTTACAAAAAGGGCTGGCAGTAATGATAGGGTGAAGAAGAGCGGGGGGAGCTTGGGATTTATTGGCGTAGAGCTGACATTGCTCACATCGTTTCATGGCATGAATGCAATCATGAAACAAGGTAGGCCAAAAGTAACTAGCTTGGATAATCTTTTGAGCAGTGGATATGCCCGAAAGATGGCCCCCACATGCACCGCTGTGGCAGTCGTTTAAGACTCTATCGGCCTCGTCAATAGTCAGGCATCGATGAAGAATGGTGTCGATGCCCCGCCGGTATAGGATGTCTCCGATGAGGAGGTAGCGAGGGGCCTTATGGCAAATACGATGACGATCATCTCGTGAAAGGTGGTTACCGAATTTTTGAGTGCGGAGATAGATGAGGAGGTCACTGTACCAAGGATCATCCGAAGTGATGTAAAAGAGATGTTTGTCGGGAAAGTCGGTGTTGATGGGGGTACTGGTGGTGTCAGAGGGGAGGGCCGTGACAAGTTTGGTGAGAATGAGGGCCTTCTTACTCTTAGGTGTTGAGAACTCAAGGTCGTACTCCTGAAGGATAACGATCCATCGAGAAAATTTTCTGTTAACTTGCCGACGACTGAGCAGGTACTACATAGGGTTGGAATCTATGATGACCTTTGCTGTGCGAAGCAGAATGTAGTGGTGCAGTTTCTGGATTGCGAGGACAACTGCAAGAGCAAGTTTCTCTTCGTGTTTATACTTCAAGGGTGGCCCTGAGAGGTTTTTACTAATGTAATAAATGACATGCTCATGATTGTCATCACCTAACTGGATGAGAATGCCGGCTACTAATACAACTGATGCTGATATGTAGAGGATATAGTCATGATTGTAGTCAGGTGCACTAATTAAAGGTGCGTTCGAGAGGGTGGTTTTAAGATCGTCAAATGATTGTTGGGCATGGGTGTCCCAGTGAAAAGGGATGTTGTGACATAGTAAGCAAAGGAAACCATGTGCACGTATGGCATAGTCTGGGACAAAGCATCTAAGAAAGTTATCTTTTCCCTGTAGGCTCTGAAGTTGGCGTAAATTCTGGGGAGGTGGAATTTCGGTGATATCTTGGACTCTGAGGGGGTCCACGGTAATACCGCTTTGGGAAACAATAAAGCCAAGGAGGCACCCTGCAGTGACACAAAACATGAACTTGAGAGGATTCAAGTGGATGTTGTACTGACAACATCGTTGAAAGATGATTCGTAAATTATTAAGATGCTGGGTGCATTTCTTGGATCGAGCTGTGAGGTCCTCCAAGTAGGCGAGGATGATATGAGCCAGATCGTGAAAGATGTATGTCATCGCCCGCTGGAAAGTTGTGTCAGCATTCTTTAAGTCGAACGACATGAAATGATATGCAAAAGTACCCCAAGGGGTAGTGAATGTGGTTTTATACTGATTGGCGGGGTGAATTTGAATTTGATTATAACCAGAGAACCCGTCCATAAAGGATAGAGCCTTGTGGCCTGCACAGTCATCGATAATTTGATCGACGCAAGGCATTGGAAAGTTGTCTTTGGGACATGCGTGATTGAGATCACAAAAGTCTGTGCAAACACAGATAGTGCCCTATTTTTTGTTAACGGGTACAGGGTTGGAAATCCATGAGGTATAGGAAATGGGGTAAATGAACCCGACAGCGCGTAACTTGTCAATTTCGGCTTTGATAGCCGTGGCTTTGGATGGGTGTAGCGGTCATTGTTTTTGGCGAACTGGTGTAATGTCGGGCCAAGTGTTGATGCAATGTTCGACAATAGAGGGATCGAGGCCAGGCATTTCTGTGTATGACCAGGCAAAAATATCCCTGTATTCCTGGAAGAGGGCTTTATATGCGGTGATTTCCTGAGGACTGCAAGTAGCTCCAATGGTGATTTCTTCGACAATGCCATTTTTAATGGAAATGTCGATTTTAATGGTTGTGGAAATGTTGGCCATATTGCCTTCTTCAAAAGCATCTGGGGCAGGAATGGGGTTTTTGAACCAGTCGATAGGCCCTGATGGGATAAAATCCTTGGTTTCGACCACGTAAATGGGGTGTTGGTTAGGAGGCATGGAGGCTTCCTGTGGAGAGAAGAGTGCACGATGGTGTAGTGCATCCCAGGGGAGGTTTGGGTGGTTTAACTCTTTGAGTATTTCTTCATCACATTGGAAGTGACGGGAATACAAGGGGTCATGAGGAGTGATCTTGGTGACAGTGGTCATGTGGTTTCCCCCTGGTGAGGGAGAAGCAGGGGGAACAATGTTAGGAGATGGTGAGGGTTCACTTGACATAAACCATATATTGAAGTATTGAGGTGTACCCGTGGTGGGTCTGTAGGGGAATGAGCGGGAGAGTTGGGGGGTGAATCCTCAGATAAGTCATTTAAGAACCATGGAGGCATTGGGAGGGCCTCGGGTTTGGGAGAAATGACATGAATATCCTCTAGTGACGAGGTAATGTCAATTATCCCCTCTAGGGATCGGTGAAGCAGGGTCAATTGACGTTGCCTGTATTCAAGGATCATAGGACACTTGTATGTAAAATGAACTAATGAATCGTAGAGAGAGCAAGGGCATCTCATACGTTCATTGACTGAAGTAGTGACATAATGGATGTCAGTGATATTTGTTGAGGAGGACGTAGTAGGACTAGGGTTGCTCTGGAAGTTCTGGCGTACTGCGGCTAATGTATGCCAAAAGTGTGGCAGTGTTGGGCAATGGTGGGTATAATGGCCATACTCTGAACATATAGCACAAGCGTATTTGGTCCGCAATCCTTTACTACTGGAAGGGGGGGTGGTAGTGGTGGGACTAGATGTAGTGGTGAGTGTTGGGGGAGTTTGATTGAGTGGGATCAAATTCCACAATTCTGGTAGAGACGAGCAGTTGTTGGTTTGGTGTCCCTCTTTCTCACATAGTGTGCAAGGTGGTGGGATGCGTGGAGGAAGTGGAGCTGTGGGATCTTGATTATTTCTCCTACCCCCAGCTGTGGCAGGGGGGTTAGTGAGTGGGGGTGTGGTTGGAGTAAGAATGGGAATCGTCATGGGGATTCCTTCTTTTTGGGGTGGAAGGGATGGTTGAGGGACCATCTCTGGTGGGTGTAAATACCAAATTGGGATTTCTAACACCATATTAGGTAGTGTGAGCATTGCGGCTACCTGAAAAGCTTCGATACCTGGTGGAGGGTAAAATAAGGGAATTTGAGTGATGTCTTGGGGAAATGTCTCCCAAACTAGAATGTGTCCTTGGGGAGAGGTGGAATCGTGGACTGGTGGGGCCGACGAGGGTGCAGGAGGTTCTTGAGGAGGGGGTTCTGCGACGAGTGGGATGTTAGATATGATAGAAGCCTCTGTAGGAGGAAGGGTATCCTTTGTGTGAGTTCCATTAGATGATATGATGCACACTTGATTGGAAGGATGAAGGAGTGGTGGTGCTCCATGGTATGTTCCTAACAAGGATGGATCTTTAAAAATCCTAGGACCCATCTTGACGAGTGGATATGCATCGTGATTTGTGTGGATGAGAGGAAGAATGTTATCGATGTTGGCAGATGGGTTAGGCTCATAATGTGAGACTTGGTCAATAGTAACGATCTACCCATTGTGAGGGAACATCATTGTTCGAAAGATGGAAGATACCACTGCCTTCATAGCATACATGTAGCTACGACCGAACAAGATATTATAATCGAGAGGGGCGTCAATAACTTCGATATCGATGAGAATAGTCTTGCCCCCGAGTTCGACGGGGACATTTTGGAAGATCCCTTCAGGAGATGATGGTTGTCCATCATAAGCGCGTAATGTGATGGCAGAGGGTATGAGTTCTGGGGAACCAAGTTTCAACCATACCGTTTTGGACATAATGCATGTAGATGCACCTTCATTGATGATACATCGATGAACTGTGATGAGCTACCCTAGCCTGTGGGTTGTGGACATTCCTATGCAATGGGATGCGAGGGATGCGAAGCGATGGTTCGGAGGAAGGGCGAGGAATCACCAATGGGGGTCCCATCGGTGTAGGGTTTGTCTCTGGAGGGATGGGAGGAGACTCAACGGGTGCATGATACTGACGGTTACGTGTTTGCAGAAGGATTTCTTCCTCACTAGTGAGGAGAATTGTGCGATCTGCTGGATTGTTGGGGTTGAGGTATTGTCCCATCGGAGGTGGTGGATGCTGTGTGTCCTGTTGGGTGTTATCACACCTTGATGTGGAATAGGATTTTGCATCACGGTGGGAGGGGGTTGTTGCACGTATTGTTGTGGTGCCTGCTGAGGGGCAGGCGATGCGGGAGAATGGGGAAGACTACCATAGTCTTTCAACCATTTGAAATCAGTGGTTTGGGGGCAATGATGAGTGTAATGGCTGAACTCACCACAAAGGGAACAAGGGAAGATGGTTTTAACATTATTTTTATTTCGCCCTTGGCGTTTATTATTATTTCCCCCTTGGGGGTTTTGGTTCTCTTGGTTTTGGTTGCCCCCAGTGGATTGGTGCTGTGTGGGTTGATTCCCACTTTGACCTGGGTTGTTGTTATTCCTGCTCCATCCTTTATTCTTGGTATTGTTCGACAGATGGGTTGGATTGGTCATATTCAGTTGTTCAAAATTTTGGTATTGCTGAACGACAGAGGGTTGAACAAAATTTACCCCCGCATGAGGATGTGGGGGGGCTATGGGTTGTGGGGGACCCGGAAATGGGAAGTATGGATTCTGTGGTGGTAACGATCCATATGGTACATAGGAAGGCATAGTGCTTTCGCTAGTACTATAAGCTAAGGTAGAGGGAGTACCAGAGTTTGTTTGAATAGGTGGATGTATGGGGGGTGCTGACAGTGGTCCACTGATGGGTGGAGGTATAACAACAGGGTAAGGTTTTTGATAAGGGGGTGGGGGGTAATAAGAAGTGCCCCTATATGCCGGTGGGTATTGAGGTGTGCCATACATCGGTGGTGGTTGGGGTTGTGGACTGTGGTGAGTGGTGGCACCAATTAGTCAGTCAGCTGAGTGAGACATCCCAGGTTTGTCTTGGCCAAATGGCACAGGTTTTGGAAGATCAGGAAGTACAGTGTATAAGTACCCTGAATGTGCATAGATGAGGTCATACTGTTGGACCTTACTGATGGATTCCTCTTCAGATTGAGGGAAGGTGGAAGCTACATCCTTCTCGAGGAGAGAGACAAGTGATCTAAGAAACCAGTCGAGACATTGTTGCTTGGTGGTTTCTGCTTTGCACAAACTACGTCGCCTATGCCACTCGTGAATGTGGTCAGCGATATGTGTGGCTGAGGTTTGTTTGAAATTAGACAGTAGTTCTAGACCATCTTCATGGTGGATGGGTAGTTGGAAGAAGGTCAAGAAGGCTTTGGCCAATGACTCAAAATTTGTGTGGGACCTTGATTTTTCTTCTACATACCATTTGGCCGATGGGCCAGTGAGTGTGCATTGAAATAATCGCAGTCTGATGAAATCATCCATAATGCTATTGGAGGAGAACCATAGGTAAAAGGTCATGACATGGTTGGCAGGGTCATCACCTGCCTTTCCTTCAAACTTTGGTATGTCCGAAGGTAGTTTGGTGGGCATTGCAGGCCATGTGGGATCATGCAATATAGGATCATTGGTGAGTTTGCTGAGATCCGGTATGTTGAGAGAGGCCAAATATGGCATTTGCAGTGGGGGGGGAGGATTAGCTCCGACCATGGTGTGTTGTGAACCTGACCCTTGAGGGGGGCTAGGTGGGTTGGTTCTTCCTCTTTGAGAGGAAGTGGGTCCCCCGCTTCCGTGTAAAGGAGAGCGAGTGAATGGATGACCTTGGGAAGTGGACCCAAGTAATGTAGAACTAAGCAAAGTTGATCCTAAAATAGTAGCACTCACAGGAGTGTGTGAAGGAGGTGTCGATGAGTGGGAAATACCAGACACTCCCCCTAAGATAGGAGAGAGGTTTAGCAAGCGTCATGAACGACGAGGGTTCTGTGGTTCCCCTATGATGTCCGACTAGCTGCGTGAATGTGTGCAAAGAGTGGTGAGAGTAATATAGAAACAAGAGCCTTTTGCATTGAATGTTTACACAATATATATATCCAAATCAAACTGTAATCAGATGTGCATCATACATAATTTGTTTTTGAAAAAGAAGAATATATGTGGGTAAGTGGGTTTTGTTCGCGTGGGAAATCAAAAGAAAACAAATGCTCATGTCCTAGAAGATGTAACGTCCTTCCTCTCAAATAGCATTGGGCCTCCAATAGTACTCAACAGTGGGGTCTAAAGTCACTGGAAGAGAAACTAGTGAAGGATGAAATAATTGGTTATAATGAGGGGTGAAGGGGGCATATCCTGAAAGAGTTGGCGATATTTCCCAATAGCCACACAAAATCCAATCAAGGTGCAATTGCAGCCCACAATTGCCACCTGGGTAGATGTCCTAAAGTTGGTCACTAGGTACCCCGATCAAAGTGTGACATTTAGATTTTTGGCCTAAGAAATGGGTCATGGGCTGGATCCCGTCCAAGAGGTGGGTTCCTCAAGGGGGGATGCACAGAACAACCAGACCTTGGCCTTCAACCCTTCACGGGTATCTCCCTGCCTTATGGTATTAGGAACACTTGACTTGGAGGATTTTCAGTTCCCTATTTGACAACTTCTATGGTTTTGACAATGTGAGAACCAGATGATGGGGATTTATTTGGATGCCTATCCCTAAAATCCTACCTAGACTAAAAAATTTCTTTTAGCACCTACTGTGGAGGAAAACTTAGTGAGTTTTTTAAAAAGATTTTAGATGTAGTTGTTTTGGGAGGTTGGGGGTGCACACCAACCTCGTTGATTTAAAATGGGAGTGGATAGTCTCGTCAAGAAAAGGGTGGGGTATTTTCAGAATCCCTTTGGAGGAAACTTACTTTGACCTCCACGTTTCAAGAAGAAGCTATGTGAGTGATAAGTGACTTTTTTGTGTGAGTGAAAGTGTGCCAATTTTTAGTGAATTAGATGTCACCTTGCTGCATGTGGACTTCGCTTGGTCCTTACAAGTGTTTGATTACCTAATTAACTAAGTGCCTTTGGTACAACCTTGCGTAATTCAAAAGTCCCTAGGAAGCTAGCATGTGGACATGTGGGTCCGTTACTATCCCTTTATCTCCCTAGTGTGATGTAATCTAAGAAAAGCTTTGAAACTATCCTAGATTAATCATGTGGGCATGCATGGACCCATTACAAAAACCTTTAAACTTCCCTAGTGTTTTGATCTAAGAAAGAAAAAATTCAAACACTATCCTATCTTTGTAGCATGTGGGCATGTATGGGCCCATTACAATATTAATATGTGTTTAAAAAAGTAAACTAAGAGGAGTCCCAAGATGGGTTGTTGTCCTCTCCTAAAGGTTTTAATGTTCTTAAGGGAGATGAAATCGTTTCACAATATTTTTTTTATTCTCAAGATCGCTTGGAGGTGCGAGAGAAGAGCATACTGTTTGCACCCAATTTGATCCAGGTGGATATCGGGGGCCACCCACCTTTTCCAAATGGCTCAAAACAGTTTTATGGCCATTTTGGCAATTTACTTTTTTTAGCAGGTTTTAACTTCCGGGGCCATTTTGAGGGCCTAAATGAAGGTTTTTTGAGATCGAGGTTCTCAATGATAGCTGAAGGCATGATTGGGCCCCAAAATGAATCTCCTCGATGATACCTTTCCAACGAGCTATCACACGCCTAAAACAGAGATCGTATGCAAAAGTTACGACCCCGGGAAGTTGATGCACCAACTTACCCAAACAAGGCCCACATGACTTTTGGCGCTTCATCTCCTAGGGTTAGGTTTTTGGATGTCTAGGACTTTTGGCATTCCCGATTATTGTAAAAAGGCCTCTAGAGCCTCATTGTAACCATCTTCTTGCAAATGTGAGTAGCCGTCACATCTCTTCTCAGAGATAAGCTGCTACCATTCTAGTGAGTCTTTCACTCTGTATTTTTACAGTCTCTGTACATTTCTTTCATTAATAGAAATCGTGTATTACTGTATATCTGTGTTTATGGTTGCATCTTTGATACATTTATGTTATATTATTAAATATCTGCGATATCTCTGTGCATTTCTTTATTATATCTCCGATCTCATTTCGTGCCGAAAATAATCCAGATCAGTGGTATCAGAGAAGGCTGCTCTTGTTCATTTTTTTTAGTGCATGTACCCGATGAGGTCCGAGTATAGCAAGTTGGGTCTCGAGCTTGTCTCTCTTGAAGACAATCACTCTCGCACACCCAAGAAACCCTCAATGGCGGAAGAAAATAAAAACGACGGAGTAGACGATCCTATCAGTCTGTTGCTTGAGCAAGCTCTCACGCGACAGAGGGACGAAATGATGGAGAATTTTTCCCACATCCTTCAATGCCTACCGATAGCATCAGGCACATCTTCATCAAGTAGCCACTTTGAAGGCACCTCGACTTTCAAGGTACAGGTTAATTTTGATATTCGTGTATTTGAAGGTCAAATAGATGCAGATGCCCTAGATAAATGGTTAAATTTGCTAGAAGGTTATTTCTCTGTTCATAATTTTTCAGATAAGGA
>JASDQU010241726.1:54273-72013 GCA_032191745.1 Picea mariana | reverse complement strand
AGAAAAAGAACAACAAAACTATAAGCAAGAATTAAATTAAAACAAACTAAAACTATGAGCATATGGAAAAAGAAATAACAAAGACAACAAGACCAATATCACCAATGTTTTTGAGCTGGTCTATTGATGAAATCAAAGCACAATGAAGAAAGGGAACTGTGGTTCCTTCTTCCTCTAAAGGAAGGCTCTTGAGGCCCTCACAAACTTGCTCTCCTTACAATAAGAAAATGAGAATGATGGTGAAAGAACTCCTAGCTCATCCACTCAAGAGAGAGGTGGATAGCTCAATGAAATGGTGCTAATGTATTATTGTCAAGGAGTGAGTCCTTAAAACAATCTAAGCAGCATAACATTACATGAAATTCCTTGAGAAAATGATGTTTCTTCATGGCTTTTTATAACATAGCATTGGGTGATTATGTAACTCTTTTGAGGTGTGAAAAGGGCCTCTTTAGGGCTCAATTAGGTCTTTGACCAGCCTACCATGCGGATTCATCTCAGATTTGATGGTCAAATCAGGTTGGGAGCTGGTCCATAAGTGGTTGGGAGGCCGACCAATTCAATAAATGCGTCGTTTAGCAGGTGCGCGGGTTTTTGCGCTAACAGTCGTGCGTCGTGCATGCATGCGTGCATGGTACATTTCTGTAACGTGCATGTGCGCGCGCACCAAATTCCTGTAAAGCACCCTTCAATTTTTGGTTACTTTGTATAGTTTTTGACCCTTTTGCAATGCTGTGAAATTAATCCAGTGCCATGAATGACTTCATTCCTGTTTTGACGATGCTGAGTTCTTGTCGCCGTGTGCGGATGAAATTTTAGTGATAACACATACTAAGCGATTGTTATTCAACTTCTGGTCCCAATGTAAGTTAAATGTGATTAAAAATGATTTCCAACTTATCTTGTGAGTCAAAACACGCCATCCATATGGAAAAAAGCAAAGAAGGGAAATTGATTTTATCCTCCTAAGTGCTTATGTGTTTTTGACTAACCCCTTTATATGATGAGAAGACTAAGTGTGGTGCAGCTTTAAAACATGCTTGAAATCATTTTTAAGAAGGAAAATGGCCTTCCCCACATCTCAACAACTTTACAATGTGAATTTTTTCACAGATGCGCTGGTCTCAATGGAGACAGAGGCGCACAGAGTGCATGCACGCGAACAGAGACAAGTCAACAGGCACATGTGCGCAGAATAAAACTATGAATCAGGAGCATGTGCGCACGTTGTGTGTCTGTGGGCCTAAAAACCCGCACATATATGACACATGGCCGAGAATGAAAATCCGAATGGATTTCTCTCAATTCAACTTGGAATTGGATGATTGGTAGGTCGGCTTAGGCCGGTTAGTGTACCTGCAAGTTAAACAAACTAAAAGAAGAGCAAGAAAAACCCAAATGGGGTAGGAAATTGATATCTTTCCCTAGTCGAGTCACCAATCTGTTGCACCTCTTTCGTCACCTTAGTGAGAAAAATAGAGGTGCTTGCAAGATTAGTTGGGTCTGCTGAGCAGGACAACTGCAAGGAAAAGAGTTAGGGAAAGAAAATAAAAACTACAATTAAGAATTAAACTAAGAAATGCAATAACAACTAAATTCATGAGCATAGGGACATAGAAACAAAAAGAACCATAAGACCCATGTCACCAATGTTGAGGCTGATATATTAGTGAAACAATACACCAAGAAGAAAGGGGACTATGAGTCCCTTCTTCCTCCAAGGGAGGGCTCTTGGACCCCCACTAGCTATCTCTTCTTACAACAAAGAAAAATGGAAAATGATGAAATAACTCTTTACAAATCCACTCAATGGGTGAGATGGATTGTCCAATGCAATGGTGCAAATATGCTCTTGACAAGGATGGAGTCCTCAAGAGAATAGAGGCAGCATAACATTACTTTGAATTCCTTGAAAAATGAGGTGCATCCATGGCTTTTTTATAGCATTCCTTTGGGCTTTTGTTTAACTGCTTTGTAGTGTGAAAAGAGGCCAATTAGGGCATTCCTAGGTCTTTGACCAGCCCACCAGTTGGATCCAATCCAGATTTGAGGGTCAAATTGGCTTGGGAGATGAACCATAAGTTGGTGGGAGGCCGACCACTCTCATAAATGTGTCGTTTAGCAGGTGCGCGGCTTTTTGCGATAACAGTCGCGCATCGTGCGCATGCACGCTATTTCTGCATTCCTGTTTCGTGCATGTGCACGCGTGCCCAATGTTTGCATAGCACTCTTCAATTTTTCACTACTTTGTATATTTTTTGACCTTTTTATGAATGCTTTGGTATTAATTCAGGTCCATGTATGACTTCATCACTCTTTGATGATGCTGAGTTCTTGTAACCATGTGCGGACGAAATTTCAGTGATAACAACAATGCAATAGAAAAGTCCATGGAATAAATTCTTATAGACCTAATGGTAGAGAAGGTCATGTCTGTTGGAGTATAGGCCTCCTTGATGAGAGGATTGCAAGCCTCCCCATCGACTGCACGTCGATCTGGGCCCTCCCGAACTATGGTAGAGAAACGGAGCAAGCATCGCGACGACTTGGTAAACGCGAAGCTCATTCTATCAATCCTGCCCGACTATATCCCGCCTCTGGCTAGCGCGGTTAGTCACGAAATTTTTTTGAGAGACTTCGACTATACACTGATCACTGCGTACCTCCCGAAGGGGATACACATAGTTGGATCATAGTTGGGATAGATTCTGATGCTCAAGATCAATGATTTCAACTTAGGAGATCACAAGAATTATGGAATTCTCACCCCACACAAGTACTTGATGAAGACAATGGGGAAGAATCCAAAGATAGTCCCCCAACCATGTACCATGGACATCGTGAGGTCAACCATCCTTAATCTGATGAAGATACCACACTTTGGCAGACATCAGGAGGTTAACATGTGCGTTAAACTCCTTCTGTCGTGCTTCCATGGTAGTTACCTATGTTTGGATAGGCACATCACCTTAGATCTGGTGCTGATCCATTGGATCACCAGATTGAGCATGCAAGCACCTGATCCTCAGGATTTTTACCCAGGGAAGGATGCAGATCGCGCCTTGGCGTAGTGCATAAAAGACACTTACAATGATGTAGAGAAAGGGAAGTGGGATACAAGGTAGCCTTCATCCAAAATGGCGCAGTGCACCTAGATTTTTAGTTGATAGTAAGCAAGATAGTCAGGGAGAATAGGCCAATGTAGGTCATGGGGTTTGTTGTCGAACTCACGGGAAAATGCTTTGAAGGAATGCAAATGAAATAGGTGAGCTACCTTGTCAACCAGTTGGAGAAAGATTGTCACGAAGCACAGGATTAGGGCTACGAGTTTCCTTTTAGCTGGTTGCTGATTCTCATTGCCTTCATCACTTGGGAGATGCTGGAAGGAGTGACCTTCCCTAAAATTGAGTCGTCCGAACCACTGGCCATGAAGTTCACTACACTCTAGTATTCGAGCGACATGAAAAAACAATGGTAGTCGAATGCATTGTTCCACACATATTATTTATAGCTAAAAAGAGCCATCGCATCCTTCCCTTGCATGACACCAAATACTCTGCACAAGTTCACGCCACTTGTGAAGTTCCTCGCAGATAGGCATTTCATTTACATCACTGCACGAGGGGATGGACACAAGGAAGAGCTCCAGTCCTATTACAAACTCACAGGGAAGGACATGGAAGAAATAACCAAGGAATGACTTGTAGAGTTCCTTGTACTGGTTGAACAGAAAGAACTCGTTGAACTTGACATCATCGAAAGTCCTGTAGTCACTCAAGAAGAGTATGACGGACCTAGAAGAAATAGGAATAAGAAGAAGGAAGAAGTACAAGAAATGAACAACACATCAAAGTAAACTACACCAGATTCACCAGGAGGAGGAGGAGATGACGAAGTAGACCAAGAAGAGAATGAAGGGAAAGAGGACAAGCAAGAACAAGGTGAGGTGAAACTGCCTAAATATCCCCTCACAGTGGCCAAAACGTCAAAGAAACGGAAGGTTTCCCCGAAGAAACCTTCAACGCAGAAGAATTCAAAAGCCATTAATCCATAGTTACAGACTGTGCTCACGATGGATGACATCGACCTCATCATCACCGCTGTAGCAAACACCTCAGAGGATATTTTACAGTGAAACGAAGTAAAGCAAGAGACCATGTATGATAGGATTGAAGTGGAACTGAAAGGGGTACAACAACCCATCTACTCCAGCCACGCAATGTCTACTGCGCCATCATTAGCAGAAGAATTAGAAGTGGGAGATGAGTCTGCCCAACTACTCCGATTAGCAGATGCGACAAAGGCTCGCCTTTGTCATGTACATGAAGAGAAATAACATACCACATAGGCCTTGAAGAAATAAAAAGAGGAATCCCTAGAGCAACATCGAGTTGCGAAGTAAGAGAAAGATGACCTCCAAGCGAAGTTTGCAGAGGACAGAGAACAACTCCAGACATAAAAAAAATAGCTGCTCGCGGAGCGGATGGGAGTCAAGGAGGTAGTCACCAGAGCACTTCGCTCTATGTCATGCCTCACACATATATAATAAAACACAGTGGAGAATCAAGTGGAGAATCTCGATGAATCTATTCAACAACTTCAAGCAAGAGTGGCCGAAATGGAATTGCAAGCAGTGCCAAGCACTCCTCAAGAAATGCGAGACCAGAGGGAACAAACTGCCATGAGTGCAGTAGAAAGAATCAAGGAGTTGGACTTAGAATGTAAGCTACTTAGAAATCATAGTGCGCTGACCTATGAGTGCCTCACAGAGGACCCAGAACTAAGAGCATTAGAAGCACAACTTCAAGAAGAAAAACAATAAGCATCGACAGTGCAAGCGCAGCTGAAACTACTTTCAGCAGTTGAGAAAATGAAAAGGTCATAGGAACAATGCGTAGTTCAACAACAGGTCCATGCCATCCAGAGTAAATTCATGGAAGTGACCCAAATATTCCAACCACTATAGGATGAAGCCTACACACTTTTTGAGGAGATAGAGAGACAAAGATCACAACTAGAAAAAGTAGTCACCTTGGTGGAACAACTCTTGGAAGGACCAGTCACTGAGAAAGTCATTCAGGAGTTCGTCGAGAAGGAGGCCCTGGAAAAGAAACAGGTCAAGGAAGCTCAAGCCAAACTCGAGGCCTTCGAAGCAGAATTTCCCAGATTGGAGTGACTCAGAATGAGTCATAGGTGAGTGTTGGGGGTTTGTTGACCCTTAACCAAGTTTTGGAGAACCTTGGTCATGTTTGACCACTTTTTGGGGCTTCGATAGGCTGGTCGAAGATGGAGCACCCAGGCGAAGTGGATATTATGGGACCTTGCCCCCCTTTATGGGATTTTTGGGTATTAGGGTTTATGTAACGGGTGTGGAATGTCGGCCCATGGGTTTACCCATGTTTAGGCCCCATTTGTAGTGTATAAATAGATAGCTAGGTGATGTAAGAAGGTGTCCGTGGCTTAGTGCATGAAGATTTACAAGTCAACTGTAAACCAATGGCTAAGTGCTAGAGTGAGACCTAAGTTGGCTTTGTGCATACTGTGTGTTGAGAACTTGCAGAGCTAAGTGCAAGTGATTGTAAGAAGGCTTTGTGCTTGTACCTGTCTCGGTGAAGGAGGATCTGACGAGGTGTGCACAAATCTCCTGTCCTATGCGGAGTTGGGTTTGTGGCTCTGTGCATGTACAAATATTGATAGAAGATAATAAAGAAGAAGAAGAGTTGTTGGACATAGCCCCACACTGGGGTGAACCATGTATATCCTGTGTTATGTGCTTTGTGCTATATTATTCTTGTATTTTCTTAGTGTTGTAAATTTTATGTATGTTGGATGCATCTAATGTAGTAGCTTAGTGCTTAATAATGTGGATGAATGCTAGATACGATTGATATTATGTGTTGAATGGTTAGATGTGTTAGATCTGGGTGAATACTGAGCTTTTCTGTAATTAGGGTTTTGACCTGCGATGTGGATAAGGGTAAAAGCTAATGAATGTTAATTTCTAAGTGCTTTTTTGAGTATTGTGATCAAATATCTCTATCCCAGCTAGGTTGTAGACACTTGAGTCCTACAACCATTACTGCCTCTACCTCGGGTGAGACTTCATCTGCTTCACAGATGTTGCCGAAAGGGTCAATAGTTAGGGTTTTATTGGTGCGTTGTCGAAGCATTGAACCCTGGGTCTTCCCTTGTGTGCCAATAGACAATTATGATCTACTTCAGCACTTCGACTTTTGTAGCACACCCAGGGTGGGGCGTCAAAATTTTGTTCTTCTTAAGAAAATCAAAACCCCCATTCGGGGTTTATATTACTTTCTTCTCTTACAGAGCTTTCCAACCATGGTATCCATGCTCCAAACCGAGCTCATAGCTGACATATATCCTCTCCCAAGTTCTTTGGGTTCTCCCATCCATCTATACTCGCATATGACCGTGGGCTATGACCAGATGCCAAGACAACCACCACGCGAATCCTCTAGAGTGGAAAATCTTAGAAGTTCACAATCCGACGCCGCATGTCCTCAGAGATTTTGACAACCCTAATTCACTTCGGGACTTTGGTGTTCAGGAGTTTCAAACACTCCAATGCCTTTGTCCTTCAAAGTACTCCATACCCAGAGTTAGATACCAAGCGCCATGTGTCCCTCGTGATCGACGACTGTGATATACTTCATCACTTTGGCACTTTAGGGATTTTTGAAGCACCTCGAATCCTATGGAGCCCCGAAGTCCCAGACTCCAATAATCCTAGTCATTTGACCAACCATGTGGGCGAGGTATGTATGTGATAGAGGATGACACGTAGCTGGGTAAAGGGTGACACATGCCCTCATATGGGATGACACGTATCACGTTCAAAAGGGGATATAATGTATGTGATGCGCATGAATCCAAGTGGCATGTGGCTTGTCAACATTGAATCCACATCACCATGAATGATGTCATTGCGCCTTGTCACTCTGGTCTGATCATCTTTCAACCTCCCCCAAGTTTTCATGGTCATGATCCAGCTAATACCGATTTGTTCACCGATCAATGGTTCATAGTAATTGCGAGGCCCCAACGTGCTCGCTCTTTATTAGAGAGCTCAATCTATGCAATTTGAAAAGTGCTCGCCCGACTCAGTCTAATCATGGTATTTGATCCTCCACCCTGACGAGATCAACGACGTTGGTTTATTGTGGGCCATGAATTAGCATGTCCACTAATTTCACCTTCGCTCTCCATAATGGTTCCCAACCATCGATCTCTATTCACAGATCGACGATTCACAATGATTGCAGGGCCCAATATCTGCAATATGGGAAGTGCTTTCCCAACTCTGTCTAATCGTGGTCATTGATATTCCATGCCAAAGAGATCAATGATGTTGGTTGATTGGAGGCCGTGAAATAGAACATCCTCTATTTTCACCTTCGYGCTCCGCAATGATTCCCAACCATCGATCTATGTTCACAAATCGATGGTTCATAGTGATTGCGGGGCCCAATCTCTGCAATCTGGGAAGTGATCGCCCAATTCTATCTAATTGTGGTTGTTGATCTTCCACCCCAATGAGATCAATGACGTTGGTTTATTGTAGGCCATGAACTAGTATTCCCACTAATTTCACCTTTGCGCTCTGTAATGATTCCCAACCATTGATCAAATCGAGCGGCTGGTGTTTGATTTGTTAACTTCAGTGGGTCTTTGAGTCCATTTGATGACTGAGATAGGTTTTCCACCTGATGAATGAGATGCATTCATCTCCTCTGTCAGGTTCTTGATTCATCTACAACTCTTGTTATTCTGGGAGTTCAAATAACTTTGACTATCATGAAATTTGACATCCCAGGGCATCGAACTCTTGAAACTCCGAAACCATTATGAGCTATCTCCTTTCAAGCTTAGCGTAGGATTCCTAGACCTAGGTCACATGGAGCTTTAGATGAATCTCGGGTTATGATCTCTACTCTTAGCTGGGTTTTGGTTGAGGCCATGGGCGCGAATTCAAGGTCTCTCAGGCTGTTGGTTTGAAGGAAATGCCTTCCTAATTCCCAGAACTTTTAAGTTCTGAAATAGGGCAGGGTAAAATTGTGAGGTTATCAAGATGGTAGCAGTGCCAAGAGGCTTGCTCCGACTTCAGAGTTATGAGGTAGCTCCCTAGGGAAAACACCTTCGAGAGTTAAACTGAAGCATACGGGAAAAGCAGAAGCATAAGTTCTCAAGGAAGCCAATGTATACACATAACTTAACCATTTCAATATAGAAACCATTCATAGATATGTAAATACATGCATGCAACGATTAATTCCCAATTCAACGCATAGAGTATGAAAAAACTTATCAAAACCAGATAACGTGAAGTGACTGCTGGAAGGGGTGCCCGTTTCCACCCAACCATAGGCTCAGTCACTCCTAATGGATATACCACTAGCCACCCCAGAGCTAGACCACGATGCTTTGATATTGAATATCTTATTTTGGAATAGAAATAGATAGGGATGAAGGTTACTCTCCTTCTCCTAACTCAGTCTCTATTTCCCTTCATCAAAACACACTCTTTTCACAGTTCTTCCTCTAATATGAGATCTTAGCCTCTCATCTCTACACTTTTCATAGATCTCCCCTCTCTGACCCCCACACCTTCCTTTCTTGCCTTTTCTAGCAAGGTTGTGTGTGGCTTGAATTCCCAGTATGTGGTCAGGTTTGGAAGTCTTACAGATGGGAGGTCTACCCCATCCCCTCATTAAGTCTTGAAGATGTCTTCCCACCTACCAACCTGACTTTAATTCATTCCTGGGCCAGAGGGTTGTTCTGATCCTGAGCAATTAAATCCAACAAAGTATTGGTTTAGTGGAGGTTAACGCAACCATTCCTGGTTCCCTCCATCATCTCTTTCATAACATTCGTGGTCTCTCTTAGCACATCCCCTTTCCAACAGTCATGCAATACTTATCCATTTTCTATTAAAATAACAAAATTTACATTCATCAACCTCTTATACAAAGGTCCATGAGATCAAACATTCACACATTTGAGTTTGCCATAGTTTCTTGGCCAATATAGTTATATTTACAAATTGGGGGAAACAGGGTGTTACAATTCCCTCCCCCTTAAAGGAACATCGTCCTTGTTGTTCTATCTATCAACATGCTATGTATATACAAAAGTAAACAAAATTGGATATTCTTGTCTCATGGAATCCTCCATTTCCCATGTAGCCTCATCTGGGCCAAAGTGTTTCCACTGCACCTTGACCTATGTATGGTTCGGTTCTTGAGTGAGGTTTCCTTCCTGTCTAGTATGCATTGAAGTTCTGGCAGGAATTCTCCCTATGGATCCACCTAGATCACAGAACAATCAATTATATGATTAAAATCATGTACATATTTCTTGAATAATGAAACATGGAAAACATTATGTGCCTTTATTGTGGGAGGGAGTGCTATCCTATAGGCTACAGGTCCCACTCTATATAAGACTTCAAAGGGTCCACAATACCGAGGTGCCAGCTTGGCACAAACTCCCATTCTTAGGGAACTCTTCCTGGGTCTAACTCTGAGATAGACATGGTATCCTATCTTGAACTCTCTAGGAGTTCTCTTTCAGTCAACGTAGCTCTTCTATCTATCCTGAGCAATTTTCAGACTTTGTTTTATCTAAATCACTTGTTGTTCCATTTCTTTCAGCATGTCTGGTCCAATTGTAATTCTATCCACTGGATTACTCTAGCTGATTGGAATCTTGCACCATCTACCATAGAGGGCTTCAAAAGGGATAATCTTTAGTGACTCTTGATACCCATTGTTGTAGGAAAATTATACCAATGGAAGGTAGTCTTCCCACTTCTTAGCCCGATTCATTACATGCATCCTTAACATATCTTCTAATATTTGGTTTACTCTTTCTGTCTGTCCATCAGTTTTGGGGTTATAGGCTGTGCTAAACAAAAATTTAGTCTCAAGACCAACCATAAAGGATTTCCAAAAGCTTGAAGTGAATTTTGTGTCTCTATAAGAGACAATCTCTCTAGGCATGCCATGTAGTCTGAATATCTCGTTCATGAAGATGTTGGCAATATCTATTTTCTTGCAATTCGACTTGACAGGAATGAAGTGAGTAGACTTGCTCAATTTGTCCACCCCTACCATGATGGGATCATTCTGCTTACACAATCTTGGTAACCCGATGATGAAATCCATGGAAATGGTTTCCCATTTCCATTCTAGAATTGGTAGAGGATGTAACAACCCTATTGGGTGCCGGTGTTCTACCTTGAATTGCCAGCATTCCAGGCACTTATCTAGATAGTCAATTGTGTCCTTTTTTAGTCCAGGCCAATAGAATTGTTTCCTAGTGGCCATGATCATTTTCTGATATCTTGGGTGAACAGTGTATGGTTTCCTATGTAGTTCATCCATTATGAACCTCTTCAAGTCATCACAAATTTTAATATACAATCTGTTTCTGTAAGTCAACAAGCCTTCATCGATCATTTGATAGCCTTCATAATTTATCCTTATAGGCTCTTGCCTTAGGTATGAGGTCATGGTCTTGAAGAATGCATTTGTTTCTTATGCATTCCTGATTCTTTCCCTGACATCTGTTTCACAGGTGCTTACTAATTCAGGTGAATCGTTTTCACACTTTTTCTAAGGGCATCAACTACCCTATGTTCCTTCCCTTTGATGTGTTTGATTTCGAAATCGAACTCACTAAGGAGAGACATCCACCTAGGTTGTCTAGAATTAAGTTTTGGTTGATCAAACAGGTGCCTCAACCCATAGTGGTCTGTCATAAGTACAGATCTCCTACATAGGAGGTAATGCCTCCACATTTTTAAAGCATGCACTATGGCAACCAACTCTAGATCATGGGTCACATAATTGATTTCATGCTCATTCAATTTCCTGGATGTGTAGCAAATTACACATCCCTCTTGTGTAAGGACTCCTCCAAGTCCTTCCTTCCAGGAATATGTACACACAAGGATGTCATTATCAGGTTCTGCAATATTCAGTATTGGTGCATGGGTCAGAAGGTATTTCGGTTCCTAAAATCTTTCTTCACATTCTGATGTCCAAGTGAATTTAGCCCCCTTTTTCTGGAGGGCAGTGATTGGACAACCAATCTTGGAAAATCCTTTTATGAACCTTCTATAATACCCTGCTAAGCCCATAAAGGATTTGATATCAGATACATCCTTTTGGGTAGACCATTCCATAATATATCTGATCTTGTTAGGGTCTACTGCCACCCCTTCCTTAGAAATAACATGGCCCAAGTAATGTACTTGCTTCTGCAAAAGGTCACACTTGCTAAGATTAGTGTAGTGCTGATGCTCTTTTAGTACTTGAAGTACAAGTATAATATGTTCTTCATTCTCTTCTCTATTATTTGAGTAGATTAAGATATCATCAATGAAATCCAATACAAATATGTCTAGGAATTTGCTGAGTACATTGTTCATCAAGCACATAAAAGTGGCGGGGGCATTGGTTAGTCCAAATGGCACCACCACAAATTCATAGTGACCATACCTTGTCCTGAAGGCCATTTTGTGGATGTCTTCATCCTTGATTCATACTTGATGGTATCTATAACTCAAGTCAATCTTTGAGAAAATGGAAGCACCCCCTAATTGGTCGAACAAGTCATCGATTCTTGGTAAGGGGTACTTGTTCTTTATGGTTGTCTATAATCTATGCACAGTTGGAGCGTGCCATATTTCTTCTTCATGAACAAGGATGGTGCTCCCCATGGAGACACACTGGTACGGATGTAGCCTTTGTCCATCATTTCCTTTAGCTGTAGCTTATGCTCAAATAACTCGGGTGTACTCATCCTATAGGGTGTCTTAGACACTGACACTGCTCCTAGTGCAAGTTCTATCGAGAAGTCAATGTCTCTTCTTGGAGGTAGACCCGATACCTATTTTGGAAACACGTCTCTATACTCTCTTAATATGGGGTGTTCCTCTAGGTTCGGTTTGTCATCCTCAACATATTCCAACACATGTATTTCATATAGAGGACATCCCTTTCTGCAATACTTTTTCATTTGAAGGGTTGATATTTGTCTCACTGATTAAAATGTAGAATATCCGTGTTTTCTTTCCATGATTAAAATGTAGAATATCCGTGTTTTCTTTCCATGATTAAAATGTAGAATTCAGATGAGATCTGCTCTGCATTTGAAATGAATTTATGTCTTTTCTTCCTTTCCCATTTTATAAGATTTAAAGGATCCATTGATATGATTACCTTGCCTGGTTATAGTTTGTTTTAGCTATTCATTCATTCAACACTTTAATTTTTGACTCCCATAGCCCAATGGTCTTCTTTTGCTGTCTCAACCATAAAACTCCAAGAACACATCCTATTCTGCATAGCTAGCCTAATATCCTATTTCAAAGAAATCTAAATTTGACAGAGAGATCCCTCTCTGAGTCTCGGAGGGCTATATCCCTGACTTGAAGCGGTTTTGATGTCACTTCTGTGACTGCCTCAACAGCCATGGGCAAATTACAGAGTGATAATAGTACCAACCATGACTTAATATGTCTAAATGGTTTCACTTTACACTTATCAACAGTATGAGGGGCCACATAACTCAAATTAGAACCAAGGTTAATTAAAATGGAAACTAGACGGTTGGCAATCATACCTTCCATCTCCACCACTAAAGATTGGTGTTCATCTTGTTTATTATCCAAAGACGCATAAATTCGTGGCATGCTCCTAGCCACATCCTTGACTATGGTAGCTCCTTGGATGTTGTAGATTCTCCTATTGTTCTACTTTCTGTGTGGGCAATCCCTCAACAAATGTTCTTCTCCCAAACCCCAACATTTCAAGGGTTCTCTCTTTGGGTTATCGGTCTTTCTTGGGGTTTATACAAAAGGTTTATTTCCACTCCGAGAGGGGAAATTCTGCTGATACACACTTCGAGTAGGAAGGATCATCCTTGAATCCTTCCTATGGTTCTTAAATCTTGAGGATTTAAAACCCTTCTTCTTGAATCCAAAAATACTCTTCTTCTTCCAGTCCTCATGAGGTTCTGTGATCTAGGTGGATATCGGTGGCCACCCACCTTTTCCAAATGGCTCAAAACAATTTTCTGGCAATTTTGGCAATTTACTATTTTTAGCAGGTTTAAACTTTCGGGGAAATTTTGAGGGCCCAAATGAAGGTTTTTTGAGATTGATATTCTCAATGATAGCTAAAGAAATCATTGAGCCCCCAAAATGAATCTCCTAGATGATACCTTTCCAACGTACTATCACATGCCTAAAACAAAGACCGTATGCAAAAGTTACGACCCCGGGAAGTTGATGTACTCCCTTACCCAAACGAGGCCCACATGACTTTTGGCGCTTCATCTCCTAGGGTTAGGTTTTTGGATGCCTAGGGTTTTTGGCATTCCTTCTTATTGTAAAAAGGCCTTCAGAGCCTCATTGTAATCATCTGCTTGCGAATGCGAGTAACTGTCACATCTCTTCTCAGAGATAAGATGCCACCATTCTAGCGAGTCTTTCACTCTGTATTTTTACAGTCTCTGTACATTTCTTTCATTAATAGAAATCATGTATTACTGTATATCTGTGTTTATGGTTGCATCTCCGATACATTTCTGTTATATTATTGAATATTTTTGATATCTCTATGCATTTGTTTATTATATCTCTGTTCTCATTTCGTGCTGAAAATAATCTGGATTAGTGGTATCAGAGTAGGCTGCTCTTGATCATTTTTTCAGTGCATGTCTCCGATGAGGTCTGATTATACCAAGTTGGGTCTCGATCTTGTCTCTCTTGAAGATAATCACTCTCGCACACCCAAGAAACCCTCAATGGTGGAAGAAAAGAAAAATGATGGAGCAAACGATCCTATCAATCTGTTGCTTGAGCAAGCTCTCACGTGACAGAGGGACGAAATGATGGAGAATTTTTCCCACATCCTTCAATGCCTATTGATAGCATTAGGTGCATCTTCATCAAGTAGCCACTTTGGAGGCACCTCACCTTTCAAGGTACAAGTTAATTTTGATATTCTTGTATTTGAAGGACAGATAGATGCAGAAGCCCTAGAAAAATGGTTAACTCTGCTAGAAGGTTATTTCTTTGTTCACAATTTTTTTCGACAAAGAAAAGATCACCTTCGCACTCCTTAAAGCTCTCCCTCATGTCAAACATTGGTGGGAAACTTACTGGGAGCAAAGTTCCACAGAGGAGTCTGGAATATATGGGGCCGATCCCACTTGGGATTTTTTTTTGGATGCAGTAAAAGAACAATATTACCCTGTTGGCAACTATGAAGACCAATACATGAGATGGACCACACTACGGCAAGAGAGGGGCCAAGTAGTACCGGAGTTCACCAATACCTTCCATACCTTGCGCACCAAGCTGGGTATCAAAGACTCTGAGCGACATTTGGTTTTGAAATACCATGGGGCTCTACACAGATACATCCAGACTGAAATGGATTTTCTGGACATCTCATCACTTAGTGCTACTTATCGATATGTTGTTAAAATTGAGCAGAAATTTAAGCACTAGAACAAACAAGAATTTGGGTCTGCAAATCCACAACAACCAAAGTATGACAAAGACGACCCTAAAAAACAGTCTCTTGAAAACCAGTCCAAGCCACAGGAAAAGAAAGGTCACAGGAAGACAAAGAAGGACACTGGAAAATGGTGTGATTTCCACAAAATACCATGGCACAACACCGATGAATGTTTCTCAAAATAGTCATTGGTGGCCGGGATCAAAGACAAGGAGTCGAACCCTGATTCATAATCTAATTCTGAAAATACTGGTAAAGGACAGATCATTGACGCAGACCCCACTACTATTGTCGTGACCGCAACAATTCAACCAGAACAACCAACAGATCCTGAAGAGGGGGAGCGCCTTTTTCATTCACAGATGTGGGTGAAGGGGGCCCCACTGCATTTTATTGTTGATAGCAGAAGCCAAAAAAACCTCATCTCAACAGAGGTCGTCAAACAGTTGGGATTTTGGACAACACCACACCTGCAGCCATACAACATCGGGTGGCTTCGGCAAGGATGAGATCTCTGTGTCAACCAACAATGTCGATTGTCATATGACAACCAACCCTTCAAGGATGAGGTATTATGTGATGTTTCCCCACTTGATGTCTGTGTTGTTCTCTTGGGCCAACCATATATGTGGAGACACCATGCTGTTTATGAGTCTCAACCCCGTAGTTTCATTATTACTTTGGGGGGTCATCTCTACAGAATACTAGAGGTAGTTTCGACTACTGTTCCTCCTTGACGATACCTTTCCAACAAGCTATCACACACCTAAAACGGAGATCGTATGCGAAAGTTATGACCCCGGGAAGTTGATGTACTCACTTACCCAAACGGGGCCCACATGACTTTTGGCACTTCATCTCTTAGGGTTAGGTTTTTAGATGTCTAGGGTTTTTGGCATTCCTGCTTATTGTAAAAAGGCCTTCAGAGCCTCATTGTAATCATCTTTTTGCGAATGTGAGTAGCCGTTACATCTCTTCTCAGAGATAAGCTGCCACCATTCTAGCGAGTCTTTTACTCTGTATTTTTACAGTCTCTGTACATTTATTTCATTAATAGAAATCATGTATTACTGTATATCTGTGTTTATGGTTGCATCTCTGATACATTTTTGTTATATTATTGAATATCTGCGATATCTCTATGCATTTCTTTATTATATCTCCGATCTCATTTCGTGCTTAAAATAATCTAGATCAGTGGTATTAGAGCAGGCTGCTCTTGATCATTTTTTCAGTGCATGTCCCCAATGAGGTCCGATTATAGCAAGTTGGGTCTCGAGCTTGTCTCTCTTGAAGACAATCGATCTCGCACACCCAAGAAACCATCAATGGTGAAAGAAAAGAAAAACGATGGAGCAGACGATCCTATCAATCTGTTGCTTGAGCAAGCTCTCACGCGACAGAGGGACAAAATGATGGAGAATTATGCCCACATCCTTCAATGGCTACCGATAGCATCGGACACATCTTCATCAAGTGGCCACTTTGGAGGCACCTCACCTTTCAAGGTACAAGTTAATTTTGATATTCCTGTATTTGAAGGACAAATAGATGCAGAAGCCATGGAAAAATGGTTAACTCTGCTAGAAGGTTATTTCTCTGTTCACAATTTTTTCTGACAAAGAAAAGATCACCTTCACACTCCTAAAAGCTCTCCCTCATGTCAAACATTGGTGGGAAACTTACTAGGAGAAAAGTTCCATAGAGGAGTCTGGAATATATGGGGCCGATCGCACTTGAGATTTTTTTGTGGATGCAGTAAAAGAACAGTATCACCCTATTGGCAACTATGAGTACAGGTACATGAGATGGACCACACTGTGGTAAGAGAAGGGCCAAGCAGTTCCAAAGTTCACTAATACCTTCTATACCTTGTGCACAATGCTGGGTATCAAAGACTCCGAGTGAGATTTGGTTCTGAAATACAGTTTGGCTCTAAACAGATACATCCAGACTGAAATGGGTTTTCTAGACATCTCATCACTCGGTGCTGCTTATCGATATGCTATTAAAATTGAGCAGAAATTTAAGCACTAGAAAAAATGGGAATTTGGGTCTGCAAATCCACAACAACCAAAGTATGACAAAGACGGCCATAACAAACAGTCTCGTGAAAACCATTCCAAGCCACAGGAAAATAAGGGTCACAGGAAGACAAAGAAGGACACTGGAAAATGGAGTGATTTCCACAAAATCCGCTGGCACAACACCGATGAATGTCGCTCAAAACAGTCATTGGTGGCCCAGATCAAAGACAAGGAGCCGAACCTTGATTAAGAATCTGATTCTGAAAATATTGGTAAAGGACAGATCATTGACGTAGAACCCACTGTTATTTTCGCGACCACAACAATTCAACCAGAAGAACGAACAAATCCAGAAGAGGGGGAGTGCATTTTTCATTCACAGATGTGGGTGAAGGGGGCCCCGCTGCATTTTATTGTTGATACTGAAAGATAGAAAAACCTCATCTCAGTAGAGGTCATCAAATAGTTGGTATTGTTGACAACACCACACCTGTAGCCATACAACATTGGGTGGCTTCGGCAAGGGCGATATCTCCATGTCAACCAACAGTGTCGATTGTCATACAGCATCCAATCCTTCAAGGATGAGGTATTGTGTGATGTTTCCCCACTGGATGTCTGTGATGTTCTCTTGGGACAACCATATATGTGGAGACACCATTCTATTTATGAGTCTCGAACCTGTAGTGTCATTGTTACTTTGGGGGGTCATCTCTACAGAATACCAGAGGTAGTTTCAACTACTGTTCCTCCTAAAAAGTGCCGCAAGGTAGTATCTCATACTACAAAATTCAACTTCTTCACAATCTGTTCAAAAAGAGAACAAAAGGACACTGCAACCACTACAACCTTGCCCCAAGCACCTTCTATCCAACAGAAGCAGGTCGACAAGGCTGCAGCAAAGTGCAAAGATTCCTTCTACACATCATCCTCTCATGTATCTCAACTTGTTGAACAACCTCAACCTCAACAGTTTCATGACAGGTTTCCACAAACTGAGCAACACGACGTCTCCAGAAAGACAAGCAGCTCACCAAGATGCAGATTCAACAAAGACAACCCTAAAAAACAGTCTCCCGAAAACCAGTCCAAGCCATAGGAAAAGAAGGGTCACGGGAAGAAAAAGAAGGAAACTGGAAAATGGTTTGATTTCCACAAAAG